>VDFB02033221.1:0-33915 GCA_007258455.2 Sequoia sempervirens
TTTTGTCATTTGATTTCTTCCTTAATGCCAACTTGAGCGCTGAATTTTGGCCGTTAATGTAATCAGTTTGGGGCGCCTAAGGCAGTACCAAGTGTGCCTAATTGAGAACCTATCATTGTACATTTTTCCTAGTCTAGCCTTGTGACTCAAATTTCTCATCCTCAATTTGATTACACTGACCAAACAATGCAAATATTTCTCGACATCACTAGCTAGCTACACTTGTATAAAATCATAAAACTTTCATTATTTTCTATCAAGTAGTTATTTTGATAATTCATCTGAAATCAATTATATTATTTTGCAATGAACAAAAATCAGCATGAATTATAAAATGTGGATAAGGATACAATGTTTCACCATTTACTCACAAAAAAATGCATGGGTAATGGCACAAAAATATGAATGCTTACAAATGCAAGTAAATGAACATGTAAACTAATTGTTATCAAATTTTTGCTATAGCTCAATTTGATGGAGTTTTTTGTTCAAAGTTTTATTTTAAGGTGAGAATTAAAAATTAACCTTTGCAGATGTTTAATCATTGCAAGTGTTTAAAATATTTTGGAGTTCCAAGATGCAATGTGTTTAAGTTGTCTAATTCAATTACAACAATTAAGTTGTTTGATTGAAAAAGTAAAGAGATGCTTTCATTTTGTATTCTGTTGTAGTGTTCAAACAATTGATTTACAAATGTTGAATTTATATTCATTGGGTAATGGAAAATTAAAATGTTGCCCTGCCAAAATTCCTCCCTTGTTTTTGTGACCACCGTTGTCCCATGGCTCCTTCATCAGCTCGGTGTGGTAGAGCAGTTTTTATTGCGGTCCTGCAAGGTGCTTCATCCTTCTCAACAGTAGTGCAGTGAAAGCTTTTGTGGCAGGACACTCTGTCTTCCTTCTATTCCTAGCGGTGTTGGGGTGACTCCCACAATCCTTCTACCATTGGTGTGTGATAGTGTGGTGACCACTGCTGTCCCGCGGCTCTTTCATCAGATCGATACAGTAGAGCGGTTTTTTCTATGGTCCTACAAATTGCTTCTTCCTTCTCGATGGTAGTGCGGTGAAAGCTTCTGTGGCAACATTTTTATTCACAAAGGAGGTCATGGAGAGAGTACATGGACAGCGTAAAAATACTAAATTGCTAAGAGGAAAGTGGGTGGAAATAGATAAGACAATATTGATTAAGCACTAAATTTATTTTGATATTTTTTTGTGTGAGAAAAAATTACTAATGACCTTTTCATAAATGTTATGTGAGTAATATTTTTGGATAAACTGTGTGCAAATTTTTACATAGCTATCATGGACTATTAAAATCGAATGTTATTAATTTTTATAAATGTGTTTGATAGCATATCATGCCATTGGAAATTAGGGGGGATTCCTGTCTTACAGTTGACTTAAGGAATGCCATAAGTCGATTGTCAGCTTGTACAAGGTATGTGGTTATATGAAACATTCATGTGTGAGAAACATAGAGATATTATATTGCATTTTAATTTATGACTAAAGGTTCATACTAATTTACTATTATTATATTAGGTGGGTGACCTCCAAGGAGATCCATGAATCTCAAATGCCTAAACTTTGAAATGCTTCAGTAATATTATGTTGTACTTGGACAATTGAAAACCTATTTTATTCTCCTAGCAATTTTTTTTATTTTCCATTATAATTCTAGACCAAACAACATTTGTGGGGATGGCCTTGTACACCAATCTTAATTTGTATGAAGTTCATGAACCTATTGTCAAGCATTAAATTCCTTTCATAGACAAGAAATGTAAAGGATTCATTTAAGAACAGATAAGTAGTCTCTTTCTGAGGGTAATCCACATGCAAAAAGTAAAAAACACATAAAAAAAATTGTACAATAGTAAATAAGATTGAATTAGTTTTTGATAAGGAAAATAGGTTTTGAAGGCCTCCAAACCCTTTGCTAATGATGCTAAGCCGCAAGAGAAATTTCCTAAACCACTAAGTCTAGTGTTTCCAAAACCAAAATCGACATAAGATAGAACATTAGCAACTCTGTCAGAACTCAAAAAGCAAAACATTAGAAAAAATCCTGCTGGAACCAACTAAAAAGAGGAATCACCAACTACAAAAAATTATCTAAAACATTAGCTAAGGCCATGTTCTACTTGATGACCTCCTCATGGATACTGATAACATCCTTCAGCTCCTCAATAGCAACAACGACCCTCTTTTTCATCTTCCTCCTCGTTCTAAGGCACAAACCTGCCTACATGTCCTTCTCCAACACAAGAGTAGAATCTTTTGCTTTCTCCACCAAGTATGAGCCACTAATCTCTTCAATCCTTTCCTTCATTTTACCCAACTCAAGTGGTTTTTCAGTCCAATTCAACACTTTCTCATTCAGAACAGAAAGACCCATAACAATGGTCTTCAAAGAGTTATTGCTAATATTGACCACCGTTTTCAAGTCCTCTGACATATTTCCCATTTTATCCTCCAAACTTTCCACTTTGTCCTCTAACATTTTATTAACAATAACTTCCAAAGAGGAAATTCTTTCCTCATGAGAAACCCTCAAACGATTAGCATCAACCAATAGCTTATGAAGCTTAATATGCATTGATTTCACTTTTCCTTTTATTTCCCAGTCCTTTTGGTTACCTCTTAGTATATCAATACAAACATCCTACCAATTTTTCATCTGAAGATTGAGCTCCTTAACCTCAGAAAATAACCACTTAACCAAGGAAATCAGGTTTCTCGTCCCATCTTTGGCCATTCTACAAAACATATTCATGTCAATTTCATCCCAGTTAATCAGAGGCTGGCCCTTCTACTCCAATTCAACAAGGGCATCAAAACAATCCCTATTTTTTGCATCCTTTTCTTTGGATAGGGAATCCTTGACATCCACAACATCCACCTTTATCCTCTCCTTATCTAGTAGATTCTCCAAATCAGCTAATGCCTCCAGATGTTCCTTCTTCACTTCCTTCTCCACAGTAGAAAAATCCTAAGAAAAATTAATCGCATCAATCTCCTAGATATCCACGAGGCCAGTATCATTAGGCTTCACCTCCATCTTAGAGTTTCCCATATTAGTAGGGCCACTCAACTGACCACCCAAATTAACTGGCACCATGATCCCTTGCACTAGGGAGCCCTCTAGTAGGCCATCCTTACTAGGAATAGGATTCCCCAATGAAGTATTTTGAACACAATCAAAATTTGAAGGATCCACATCACCCACAGGATGACAACCCTTCAAACCCTCTTTTCTAGAAGACAATGCGAGATTCACATTCGAACTAGGGGCAACCACCTCAATTTTCCTTTTGGTGGAAGCTTTAACTTTCTTCATGCCTTTGGTATGAGAAAAAATCAAACACATAAGCCCTTGATGAAGAACCGCCTTCTTACGGTTCTTTCTATGGTCTTCAATACTCTTCTCCATAGAATGTAACATGTAAAAAGGAAACAAAACCAAAACATTATGCCTAAAATGATTTACGAGCATAAAATGGTGTGTAAACCACAAAGAATCTACCTTCAAGGGTGAAGTAGTGCATAATGGCCAACACAAGGTCCCTCCAAAATGGCTTAGGGGACTTCCTAGCATAACCTCCACTTCCAATTTCCTTAACCTTCTTCCTCTCATCATGCTTAAAGAAATTCGCAAAATCCTTCTTAGCCGCTCCCCTATCTCTGAAAAAATTTCTCCTAACAATTGAAAGACTAGTCACCTCTGCAATAAAATCCTCTTCAATTTGAAAATAAATGCCCTGGTAACAAAAAGACCTCTCATTCCATCGTTTCAAAAATAAATCCATTACATCAAGGTCTGGGCCTTGAATTCTCTGCGTAAATTGAGTAATCCCCCTCAATTTCAAGTGCTCCCACATAGTAGCATTTTTTTGAAACTCTTCATAGGAACTCAACTCAATTTTGCAACGGTCACCACCCATAGTGACAGGAAAAAAATGAAAACTAAAGAACACTTGGAAGTAATGAAAAAGTAAAATGAACCATGCGCTACTTGAAACAATACAATAAACACCCACAATACATGTGGGCTTATCATTCCAAGTAACCCTGCCAAAATTTTTAGTCCATCCTTCTACGAAAACCAAGGAAAGAATAATGAAATTGAAAGAGAAAAGGGTCAAAATGCAAAACCTTACTTAAAATCATAATGAAAAACCTTTCCCCGAGAACATCTCGCCTAGAAACAAGCCAGCTGGTCATCATGAAAAATACAATTCAAATTAAGAGGTAGCGATTCAAAAGAATCCCACTCAAATCTCTTAGCCACTCTCACATTGGAAACCCCATCAGCCATCATGTTTGCTTCACGAAAAACATGTGTGATTTTTATATCCTCAAAAGAGTTAATAATAGATATCGAGTCATTAGTAAAATTAGCAATTGACCATGAAGGAGGACATTTCATCATGAGACAATTCATCACATTAAGAGAGTGTCCCTCTAGCCATAGTTTAGAAACACCTTGTTTTTGACAAAGTAAACATGTGCTTTCATTTATTAATAAAATTGGCAATTGACCATGAAGGAGGAAATTTCATCATGAGACAATTCATCACATTAAGAGAGTCTCCCTCTAGCCATAGTTTAGAAACACCTTGTTTCTTAGCCAAAACTAATCCATGATAAATTGTTGTAGCCTCCACATAAAAAAACAATTGTACAGTAGAAAATCAGATTCAATTAGTTATGTCTTATTTCACTTGCACGCTTATCTGAAAGACATAGGGTATTCACCATAAATTTCCCTTGACAAAGAAAACATGTGCTTTCATTTATTTTTATTGTATATCTGAGAAGTGAAATTGTTGTTACATAATGATGCACTGAGAAAATAATATATACAAAAAAATGCAAAGAAAATGTTTGAAATTTAATATGCAACCTACTGTGTTATGTTGAAAGGAATCAAGATTAACTAGGACAAGAAATAAAAAAAATTAAATTTTGATGATTGTACTTAAAAGTGAACATGATATGAAAAGTGTGGACAATGATGGTACTGAAATTGAAAACCTTGATTCTGATGACATTACTATTTTATGCCATTAAAGATAAAACATACAATTTTATATACATAGAAAATGAAGATTTGAAACTAGTAAACTGAAAAATGTAAACACTGAAATATTTTTCCTTAAACAATAATTCACATACTCACTTACAAAAATAGGTGGAGCATTTTTTATTCAAACTCTGTTTTCTTTAATAGACATAACATTAAAAGAATATTTACAAGTACAAGAATATTTACACTATTTCATAGAAAATAAGGAATGTTTCATAGAATATATCTTTAGAATGTAGGAACTTCCTCTGTCGGATATTTGGAAATTCCTACACACAAGTTTTGCTTTGGAGCAAAAACATCCAAAAGTGTTTCACACTAGCTCACTTGAGGTACAATCATAAATTAATGCATGTTGTTGATTATTTTAGATGGAGATTGGAGCAAATGCAGAGCCTGAGCATTCAACTAGCAAAATAAGAAGATATGTACATGGACGTGGCCCTAAAACTGTTAAAGAAATAATTCAAACGAGCAATTGGAAAAAGACAAGTAGATTTATGATTTTATCTTAGAATGTACAAACTTTCTCTATCAGATATCAAAGATGTTATGTTGGATCAAAAACTGGATAAGCAGATTTATGATTTTATCTTTAGAATGCAGGAACTTTCTCTATCAGATATTTGGAAATTCCTACACTCAGGTTCTGCTTCCAAGCAAAAACACCAAGAAGTGTTTCACACTAGCTCAAGGTACAATCCAACCTAGTTATTACACCGATAGCAATCTAGTTTTTCCTTAACCGTCCATACCAAAAAATTGCATCACAATCTATTCTTCTTGCACATAAAAATGCCACATATTAACCCCTTCTAAATAAAACTCAAAATACCATGAAACAATGAGTCCTCTATATCAGTAAGTAGTAGTCTATAGGGCATAGTTTTATTTTATACAAGGATGCTCATGAAAGGAATCTTCAAGTGACAGTGAGTGAGTTGTTTGAGATTACAAATGATGGCACAATATCCAGTCTTAAAGGAAGTTAGAAAAGCACTAAATGTGCAAGAAAATCAAATTGTACAAAACAAACAATTCACAATGTTATCTTGCATAATGCCTTAATTTTGAAGACAAAAATATCATTGTATCTTGATGAAAGTAGTGAACTTAACAGTCAATCACTGGCAACCATGATTTTAAAACATGCTATTGTGCTTATGGAGGTAGCATTTTAAGCAAGGCAGTGAGTGGTGGTTTGTAACAATTGCAAGTATGAAGGAGTTGCTTTATATGGATACTATGCAGTCTAGCTTAAGACAACATTCTTAGAAGACATTGAAGGTGGATTATGGAACTCAAGGGTTACATGATAAAGATTAAATCAAAGATTGAGATCTATTTAAAAGCCACTATCATGAAGATATTAAAGATGTAAAATGCAAAAACCTAGCAACTAGAGTAATGAACACAATGTAAAAGAGGACAGTGTGCTAGGGTAGATTTAGGAGATCTCCACATTATCTAAACACAAAAAAATACATCATTTATTTATTTTTTTAAATTAAAAAAAATTATTCTAAACCCTATATAAGACACATTGATACTTCAAAAGCATTTGATTTATTTTTTTAAATTAAAAGAAGTCATCCTAAACCCTATATAGGATACATTGATACTTCAAAAGCGTCTAAAGGAATTTGAGATTATGCAAACATATATCAATTAAATACCTGGATTACAAACAATAGCGCGAACATTGTAACCCTTTTTGATCAAAGCAAGAATGAGATAAACAACAATGAATCTTATGCCTCCTATCATGCACATCTCCTTACCATTCTCTGTCATTCTTTATAGAAACACTTCTCCATTTTGGCAAGCTACGCCTAAAAATAAGGTTTCAAAAAAGGTTTTATTGTATGTTTATTAAAAAGAAACTCCATTTTGGCAGACTATGCCTAAAAATAAGATTTTGACAAAAAATTTAGAGTATGTTTATTAGAGTTTTAGAGTATTTTGGCAAGCTATATTCAAATGGATTGTGACTGACATGATTTTTTGAATTTAGTGCTATAAATTGTAATGATGCCATGATTACCATACTAACACCATCTCTTATTTTACCTGCTACGATATGGCAATGTTTTTCCCTTTGCTTTTGTTGTTTATCGCACTACTGCCTTCCTCAAGGCTTCTTGTTGCGGGGTTGTGGTGTATACCGCTCTACCACATATTTTTCTCACCTTCCCAGTGGTATAGTGGTGTATACTTTTGATCATTAATTGAGGAGTGTCGATGAGACAATCTTATTTGTCTTATCGATATCTTAATGTCTCATCGACATTAGATCTTATGTTCCTCTGATATTGGTTTCTGGTGTCGATGAGACAAGTTAATATCTCTTGACGATATGCCATTGTCTCGTCGATATTTTCCTTTGGTGGTATTTCTTTATATATCAGTGTAACTCTGCCATGTTGGGGAGACTTGTGATTATCGCTGCGGTATGGCAATGTTTTTCCATTCCCTTCTGCTATTTACCGCACTATCACCTTGCTCAAGGCTTCGTGTTGTAAGGTTGTGGTGTATACCACTCTACCGCATATGTTGCTCACCATCTCGATAGTATAGCGGTTTATTCTTTTGATCATTACTTAGGAGTGTTGATAAGACTATTATTTTTCTTATCAATATTTCAATGTCTCATCGACATTACTTCATTATATCCAAGAGTTGTGTTTTGCTGAGCACTTGTAGATATACCTTTTCGATGTGATGTAAGTGATTCTCTCCTCGATATGCTTGTATCTTGTTGAAATTTCACTATTTTACATCATCAATGAGACATATAAATAAGTATCTTTGACATAGGGGTGTTTAAACTGATGTTAAACCCAAATCTAAACTCGAAGCTAAAGTCAGAGCTAAAAGTGGCGCTAAACTTGAAGCTAAACTCAGAGCCAAATGTGACACTAATGGTGGTGCCACACTCGAAGCCAATATTGGCACTAAAGATGGTGCTAATGTTGGAGCAAAGTAGCGCCAAAATTTGTGCCAACTTGTCCTAACCAGTGCAAATAAATGCTAAAAATAGTGCCATCCTGATAAATAACACCAAAATTTTCAAAAAATTGGCAAAAAATACATTAAAACAGTGGGTGGAAGCAAAAAAATAGAGAAAAAATGGAGCAAATCACAGGGATTTGTTGTAGTGGTGGAAAATAGATTTGGCATGGCATCCTATGGATAGAAGTCCACGAGGCAGGACCCATGACAGAGGGAGACTCGAGGTCCAAAGGGTGGGATGTCATTTATCAAAAGTTGTAAGAGACAATAGTCATATTGAGGCAGCCCGTAGATGGAGGTCCACTAGGCGAGGCCTGATATGGTCATGACTTGAGATTTTGCAAGAGTGAACTCAAGGAAATTTGAGGAGTGGGGCTCGGTTGCCAAGAAGCTAAGGTGCAAAAGCCACTTTTGGAAAGGAAAGTTATGAGCGGAGCCCCAGGGACAAAATCCCGTGGGGTCGAACCCAAGTGGTTCGCTAGACCTCCATTTTAGTTTGTGATTTTTTCCAAGTTCGGGCGATGAATGAGTTAGGACCTTCCACGATGGTGGGCCCAAAAGGGTCATTTTTTGCTTTAAATTCAACTTCGTTCCAAAGGTCATCAGTGGCAATGGGAGTTCACAGGCTGACAAGATGCGAGAGCCTTGGCTCAAGAACAATGGGGAGTGCAAGTTCTGCAATTGTCATGTAGGTGATTCGTGAAGTTTGCCAAGATTTTATCATATGAGTTTTGTGTGTGTTGATCTCTTCTACTTCATGAGTTCTTCTTCTTTCAAGTTCGTCAGTTTTACTAGAAATCAAAGAAAAATGTGAAATGGGAATGGGGCAATGAACTCACCTTGAGAATCCAATGAAGGAGGAAAAAAATCAACAAGCTTTAAACAACTTGAATCGGCATGAGAACTTGTTGGGCTCGAAGGCGGCGTTGGTAGAAGGCTCTAGCTCATTTTGACTTCTCTTTGATCAACTGATGAAATGACAATGACAACTCAAACTCACTTATTTATAGAAAATAAGACATTAAATGCTAGCAATAAATGCTTGTACAAAGGACATCAGGTTGGTAAGTTGCAATTTCAAAAGTGGTCATGGGAGCATCGGGGTCCGATGGTTGTGAGATTTTCGGTGGATGGATGCTAGGTTGATCGGTGATAAACAGACAGAGGCGAGAACTCCGGGGTCTAGCGGGTGGAAAGTTGGTAGAGAAAGGTCATTAGAAACAACGATGAGGTGACATAAATCTTAGAGGGGGGGCCCGATGGACTCCATCAATGCTGACTTAGTAAAGCCAAGGAAAACAGCCAGTGGGATTCCGCAAGGGCTTAGGACTTTGAAAATTTTAGGGGGCACAAACATGGTCAATTCAAGATGACTTCCTTAAGACTCACTAACCATTTTGAACACCAAATAGGGGATACACAAAACAAGGCGGCAACCAAAAGCAACTTGGCAAGGTGAAGGAAAGAGAGGGTTCCCATTCCAAACAGAGCATGTGTGCTAAAGGCACAACAAGGAGCACCGACAAGGAGTCCCACAACATGTCTCTAGCAACTCTAGTATTAGGGGCATAAAAATTAACAAGGTGCCACTCCAAACTAGTTCTACTATCTTCAAAGACAACTTCTAAGCAATTGTGCTTACTAAAATTTTCCTTACTAGACAACCTGTCTGAATTCCAGAGGGTAGTGATTCCTCCCAAAGCACCATTAGCATCACAAACATAATAATGAGATTTAGGCCAAATATATTTAACCATTTTATCAAAAATATCCTTCTTCATTTTAGTCTCTTGTATTAATATAATATCAATTTTCAAATCAATGATATAACACTTGAGAATATGTTGCTTAAGAGGACTATTAAGTCCTCTAATGTTCCACGACAAAATATTCATAACAAAAATTAAGAGTGACGATAAAAAAAAATTCCTGACCTAAGGGGAGGGGAATCCCTGATCATTTCTTTGGTTTAATCCCATTAGAGATCCCCTCCAGAGTCCTCTACTTCCCTAAGGCAATATCTCTAGTTGCTTATCTCAATCTGACCTCCTTATAGTTCACTTTCCCACTTTTGAATCATTTCCCACATCCATCTTTTTCTTGGATTTACCACTAACAACATGAGTCTAGAGTCTTCATTAACCTCATTTATAAGAGGGGAAGAAGGAGCTAGCTTTGTAAAGCCCAAAATAGACAACGATTCTTTCATTTTCAAATGTAGTGAAACACATAGGCCCAAGGCATTTTTCAAATTCATGGTATCAACAAGAGAATGGGGAACCCCTACCTCAATAAGATCAACCCCAAAACCAACCTGACACAAAGGAATGGGGAATGAAGCACCATCCTTCGAGACAAAAGCATCTTCCTTTGTTTCAACCCCTTCCACCAAAAACTTATCTAAAGCATCTTTCCCACTCCTAGTCAACAATGGATAATTAATAGGTGGAGTAGGGACTGTGACCTCCTTGTCTTTTTTGAGAGGCTATTTCTTACAAGTATTATACTAAAGACCAAACTTTTGACAAAGCTAACAATATAGCCTAACATTCTCATACTCTAAAACTTGAGTCTAGGAGCTGAACTTGGACCTCAAGGTGATAGAGGTGGGAAGGACACTATTAACAAGCCTAGACCTCTGAGAAGTAATTTTTTCCACATTAAGAAGACTTCCAAATGTGTTTGTAATCCCTTGAAACACCTTATGGTTCTAGAACTCAAGGGATAAACTTGGAAGCCTAACCCAAGTAGGAGCAACAAAACCTAGGTTCATCAAGGGGTCTAATCCTAGCTTCCATTTGCATAGCACCAAACAATTCTTGAATTTCCTATCAAATTACCAAGGGCCTCGCTTAAGCACTGAGATTAAATCTCCCTGGTTGTTAAAGCTAAAAATGAAAAGACTATTTGACATAGTAGTTACACCAAATTCTCCTTTGAGAGTCAAAATAGAGTCTATCCACTTATGTACCTAGTCTATATTGGGCTTGAAGGATAAGAACCTCCCAGCCAATGACATTTGAAGGCTCGCAATAGATTTTTCCATAATTTCATCTGGAACAAACACTTCCAAACCTTCCACCGCACAACACTCCTTTGACTCAAAGGAGGAGAACAAGACCCTTTTAGAAGTTGACCTATTTCCCACCAATTTGTCTGCATACAACACTTGATTCCTAATCATTTTTCACAACCCAAATGCAAGAGATTGTAACTGATAAATAATTTTGGACCATAGGTAGATGCACCTTCAAGGCTTTGAAATGGTCTCCTAAAGTCATTTATGATGAAGTTTTAGCCCTCTCGAGCCCGAGATGGTTAATTGGAAAAATCCTACCTCTATTTCTATGGAATTTTTTGCCAAAAATCCTCTCTTTGATTAGTAAAGTTATTAGAGTGGAAGATTCCAAGGTTACCTTGCCACATCTTGATGTAAGGGTGTTAATTACCTTTCTTCCTAGCGTGGAGATACTCGATAGGGTGGAGGTGCCTGATGAAGACTCTATAATTGGCCATGATTTGGAAATCCCAGGGGGGCATTAATGCATGCTACCTTTGTAGGAAGTAAGGGAATTTCCAATGGAAATTCCCTCTTATTAACAAAAATATGAACATTAAAAAAGCTAACCTTAACCCTAATTCCAAGACTAATAATAATTCTAGTGTCTTCCTCGACAAGATGGAAAAAGCCCCTATCTAAGTGGAAACCCTAAACACTTGCTTAAACATGGATTAGCCTCACCAAATAATTTTTTTGAATAAATAGTCTCTCTTCTCCTCATGATAAAAGTGATTCCTCAACACTTTTGAGCATGGACCTTGGTAAAAATATTGAGGACTCAATGTTTGAAAATGATGGAGAGGATGTTTATAATCCCACCCCCTCGGGGGTGGACTTTGCAAATCTCCACTCTGGTAAAGATTATGGAATTAGAGTTGAAGGAAAGGGGGGTGAGACCATGCTAGCCAAAGGCATTCAGATGGTTGATGCCTCTGACCCATCGACCTCTCTCATAGAAATAATGCAAGGTAAGATGGATGTGTAGGGGGCTCCCACCTCAGGAAAGTTAGACTGTGGTAATATGGTTTCAATAAATAATTGTAATAAGAAAAATGCATGGCAACTGGTGATGGAGAAAATCTATAAAAATATTGCATTAAGGAACAACCCTAAGGCTTCTCAAGTGGAGTTGGGCACTTGGGTTTTACCTAACCAAGAGGATGAAGTATCTAGTGAGTATCCATATTCTGAAGAGTTGGAGGTTACCAACAATTCTAACCCCTGATCTTTAAATAAAGCTAACTCAAAAGTTAAAACCATGTCTAAATTGAAATTAAAAATAACAATCAAATCCCTAGACACCTGCATAGGCCCATAGTTGATTCACCTTCTCAACACCGAGAAGAAGATATAAATGAAAGGGGAAACCATCAAGGGTCATCACCCAAGAAATTAATGAAGAAAATATCTTATTCAAATTGTGATCTTAGTTACGAGCAAGTGCAGGTGCCTAAGGATATTAGCTTCCAAAGAGTAGAAAAAATCATTATATTTTCGATGTTTCATCTTTGAAGAAAGTTTTGGGATTTCACATAGCCCCAACAACTAAGTTAACACCACTTGACGATGAGGGGAAGCTCACTCTCATCCTAGAAGCAGTGATTGACACCCAAATCAAGAAGCTAAGGAATACGAGCATAATTGAATACCTTGTCTAGTGGAAGAATTTTCCAATTGAAGATGCCACATGGGAAGGTCCTACAATTCTTGAGCATCCAAGTCTAAATTTCTTGAGGACAAGAAACTTTGAAAGGGGAGGAATTGTCATGTCCCCTTACTCAGATAGGTAGTCACTAAGTGAGACCAAGTCATCCTACCACATTTCACCACAAAAGAGTTTCGACACATGCAGTTTAGAACATAATCTCTTTAATTTCTAGTGTGCATCCCATATCCAAAATTTAGGCAAATAAGATCCATATCTAGATAAATATCATTGGTAGAAGATTACTCTATGAAGTATTCCAGCCTCTCCCTGCTTGACTTGATTGGGAGATCATGATGCATCTTGTCATAAGAATAAATTTTAGGCTTTGGTTCAGAACACACAAACTACAAGGCCATATCTACCACATATTTAGAGATTTGGAAGAACAAAGAAATTCCTAGTGAAAAATTATTGTTGGAAATATGCCTACATCAAGTTCCCAACAATAAACTCCATGGGCGAATGGGATGAGTGTTCTCCATAGCATGGAGATAATTGGAAACAAGAGGATAGGGAGGAGACCTATGGAGTGTGGATAGGTCCATAATAGGATATGTTGGTCCTAAGTGGGAATTTCCTTCAAGACTTAAGGTTGACCTAAGTGTAGTGTGTAGATATTTGAATTTGGGATTTTGCACCACTTTGGATCAAGTAGACCTATTCCTTTGAGGTAATTAGTAGCATATATGTATAGGTAGATCAATTTTGTATGGGGATCAGATTATTATGTTTCCTTCTTTCATACAATTTGAACATTATGTTCTAAACCCTTATGTGGATGAAAACCCATAGGAGTTGTAGTCATTGGATGAAACCCTAGTGATTACTTGGATTAGAGGATAAAACTCCTTTGGTACTTGAGAGATTTCTCACCTAAGAGATTGCATTGTTCTTCAAAGAAGTTCTATAAGGAGTTGCTATTTGATTTAAATATATTTGCATGTACTGGATGATTTAATTAGCTTATCAATATGTGACTTCAAGTGTTTATGTTTGGTATTTTGTTGTTCATTGAATTCCAATATGCAAATAAGTATTTTGTGTTAAATTATATGTCTGAGACATGTTACATTATTGGTTCCCATTAAACCATCGAAAAAGGGTTCATAGGTCCCTTCCAAGCTATGACGATGGATAAAATTGGGAGCCATATCATGTGGGAGGAATAAAGTAAGTGTTTGCAACAAAATTAAGGGTGATGATATATAATGAGGGGCCCAAGTCCTAGAGGACATGATTTTATAGAATCTTTTGGGGTATCAAGATGTATCTCGATCCATTATGATGTTCTACATGACCTATTATGGGAAACTTTCTGCTACATCCTCATGTTGGTCGCTTTTCCACAATGAGAGGCTTTGCAAAGATTTGTGGATCAAGGGGACATTGTAGAGATTTTAAATATGAAGGGATATATGCACATGTTGGAAATTTTCTTACCTCTCTACAAAAGCCATAAAAATTATCATGCATCCTATTGAAGTTCAAAATCCTCTAACCAAGGGGGTGCCTATTTTTTGCAAGAGTTATTTTTTACGTTCGAGTGAAGCTCAATTTTTGTGAAAAGGTAAGATTTGATGGAGGGAAACTATGCACACATATTTCCCACTCACTCCACCTACTAGTGTTAGAAGACTACAAGAATTGATTACATATAATCTCCATCAATCTGAAGAATTCATTTTGGTATGATTCAACCTAGGCCATGCATTTTGAACTACTGCAACGTGTATCAATTAGGGTTACATCTTGCTATTGATATAGGTACATACAATAGCCTTCCTATAGTGGTTTATAAAAGAAGAGACACCTTAGGTTGTAATATTGAGCTAGGTGGGGAGCTTCAACTTTGAACATATACTTACATGTGTACATGATGAATGCAATATAGGAATCATTATGTGGAAATATGTAGTTATTGAATATAGTTAATAGTTTTCTATTAGTATCTTACATTTATTTACACAAGCTCTAGTCTACATGTTAATTGTAAAATTTAATCATCTAGTGTGTGATTGTTAGATTTAGTGTATAAATGCATTTATAGTCTAGACAAAGATAAAAGAAATTGTTCCTATCCATGAGTAGTGTGTGGATTACTTTACTATAATTTTATGTCTAGGCTTCTTAAGCTACTAGGTTGGTATTAAACTGTTGGTTGATATGAGACTATATTTTTATGGAAGGTGTTTTGTGAATGATACCCTTGTATTTTTTGAAATTATTAACATACCATTCAATGCCATTTTATTTGATGACATGTCCTATAATGGGTTTATTTGACAAGTGTTGAAGAATAATTTATTTTATAATGAATAACCAGCCACAGGGATAGATCTTGAATATATTAAGGCTTGAAAGAGAAATTTACTTACATCATATTATAAAATGAAAATCATAAGAATTAATAAGTTAAAAGTAGTGCAATTATAGGTATGTTGATCTTTTTTATGAGTATAATTATTTGATATATAAATATTTAAGCAATATAATCATTAGAAACATAGGAACTTTAAGTATGTTTAAAGTGAACATTGAATGGGATTGCTAGTGCCATATAAATGTTGAATAATAAATAAAAAGATGTCATATAATAGAATATATTAAAGGATATATGCAATATTTTTTTGGGGGACAATGGTTGTATATGTTAGCAATTCCTATTATATTGTTTAGTTTTATAGGTGGTTATTAGGCGATTATGAAGTTAGACATTGTTCAACTGTATTTCTCGTATTCATTTTTTTTAATAAAATAATTTAACCATATTCACCCCTTCATCTGGTATCAGAGTCGTATAAGGTGTAGTTTCATTTCAATAATGGCATAAGGCAGGGATGAGAAAAGTATTGAGCAAAGGCTTAACGACTATTGTAGCTCTTGTATAAGGCATGTGTGTATTTTTTTTATGAATTTGTGGCAATAACAGGACTTTCCAGTTGCTTGTCTCTTTCCTTCTACACGACGCTTTGTTTTACTTTGAATAGAAAAATATACCCGATCACCTTTTGTTCACTCATCATGGTCCCATGAAATGAGAATCCTCATGATTCAAGAACTACAAACATTCATGGCCATTTGTAGCAACATGTAACACGATTTACCACGCAAAAGAATCAACCGGGCATTCAAATCATTTGCAGATTGAAGCAGTAGCTGTAGGGAGATTGGTTTTGATTATGGGGGCATGAAAGAATGAGGGCATTGTTCTATCACACATGACCTTTGGAATCTCAAAATGAAATAACAAAAGAGTAAATATTTGCACAAGATTTTGAATTGATTTTCTTCCTTTCTTTCAATCTGCTTTATAAATCTGTCTTACATCAAATTCATGCAAATATTGTGTTGTTCATTCCTTAAATAAACAATTATAAGAGGTATTTTATTTGTTTTTAAGTCCATATTTGTGTAGCAAACAACAATGGTAATGGTGTATGAAGTTCGAGAGTTACACGAGGAGGAGAATTAGTGTTAGACATTTGGGTTGCACTATTAAGATCCATACACTAGGTCACCTTCCATTGCTATTGACTAGTCTATGCCTCCCACCATTAAAATATATAGAATGACTTTATGAAGCCACATAGATACTGGTTGGATCACTTTGGAAAGAAGCATAAGAAGGGTACCCATTAAGGACACAAGTGATTTTTTTTCTTTCTAAAAGACTCTTGGTTTCAAGGGTAAGATGTTTTCTAAGAAGCATTATGCACAAAAATCTTTGATAAAGAAAACAATTGGTTTGTATGAATAAAATACAACTAGATGCAAAATGAATGATAATATACATAAAGGATTCGTGTCTACTTACTTGCTAGACCAAGATTCAAAAACTCATTCCAAGATGCTAATCAATACAATCAAGCAATGTAAAGAAATGACTATGAAGATTACATTTATGGGACCCAGATTTACAAGGAAACATCCCAAGTATGAACCATTTATTCTAATGGGTTTACGATGCAAGTCCAATCTTGATATTATTAGTGTGAAGAAAAACTCAAATGGTAATATGTGTGAGATAACAAAAGAATCCATAATTGAGGTCAATGAATGTGGTCTTGTGACTCTAGCAGGCAAAGCCATATGAGAAAAATATAACCCAACAAATGATGGATTCATACTTTGAGCCTTCTCTATTTGAGGTTTGTGACATTGGAGGATTGAGGAATTTTCATCATCTCAAGTCAACTTCTCACTTTGAGATGGTGCTTTGCATGAGTAGCGTTATTTACTTTCTATTTTTTCTTTCCTCTTAGCTTTCCTTGTTTATGTTGATAGATTAGATCCTTGTTGGTGCTGATGCATTTCAAGAATACATATATAAAGAAGTTTGATTCTTGGAGACAGGTAAGAGATTTGGTGTTGAACTCAATATGGACTGTTGTCCAATGATTTTATGAGACTATGATCAATAATTATACACTTTTGAGGGTCATCAGACAACTTGATGGAGCTTTGTTGCAACTCAATATTGATTGTTGCTAAATAATTCAAAAATTAATTATTCAAGAGTTTGGGAAAATGGTAGTCCAAAAGCTTAGAAATTCAACTCAAAGCTACACCCTTTCAAGGGTCATGAGGTAGCTTGATGAAGTTCCACCTAATTCAAGATTTGTTTATTCAAAGGAAGATCTTCTCAAGAATATATACTTATTTTGTAATCGGAAATTTTTGTTATGTAAGCCTTAAGGGTGGTCTCTTGGCAAGGTGAAATTTGAGTTTTCAGGGGTACATTTACAAGAGCAATGCAATATGGAGAGAATGCTATCAATTCCTATTACATTGTTTATTTTTATAGGTGGTTATTAGGTGGCTATGCAATTAGACATTCTCCAACTGCATTTATCTTCCTTATATATGTATTCATTGTTCTTTAATAAAACAATTTAAGCATATTCTCCCCTTCAGTATACCTTTACTAAAAATGTTACACAATTGTTCAATTAAAATTACTTACACTATTCTTGGAATCTCAAGTGTATGAGGGGAAAGAGATTACAACCATTATTACAAATTAAAATAAATTTGATTATGAATGTGCATTTGATTATAGGGAATGATAGGAGATTACAATGTTTTGGATCTTATGTTGAATGCATACACATGTTTTATTATAACAAGGATTATTACTAAAATATTTAATATTCATCTATAAAATTCATGTGTGTAATTTAATGGTTGTTGAGGTATATAACATGAAATAATATCCTAGATTTATATTAAAATGGCATGCATATTATCTACATTTCAATAAAATAATTTTGTAATATAATAAAGTAGTGAGAAAAATGGGAAAGATGACATATTAGTAATGGATATATATAGTTTGAATGTATTATGTAGAGGAAATACAATGGCCTTTCTATAGTTGATTAATACAAGAATAATTCTAAAACATCTAATTAATTTTTTTACAAATAAAACTACAATTTTAAGCTATTGATTTGGCCATATGCATGTTTTAAATTACAAGTCAAGATATAACACTTTCATATTCAGCTTATTATGTGGTTCTCTCTCCACATGTTTTATCAAAAGAATATCCATTATATTTGGATACTAGTACTTCAATCATAGATATTTGACATGTTCCCTAGTACTCAATTTTTTGTCATATATTTATGTGTGTATGATGAATTTGATGTGAGAATGATTGTGTGGGAAAAATAATTGTTGAATATATTTAAAAGATTTCTAGGAGGGGCTTGCATTGATTTGCATAAGATTTATTCTTCTTGTTACTAGAAATAACATTTAAATTTATCATTGAATTGTGAATAGATATAAACATGTGTAACCTATTAATTAATAATTTTGCACAAAAGTTCAAAATTTTCACACTTTTATAACATAAATTACCAACTCAAATATAATTTTTCAACTTGGATCACTTAAAAATGGCATTTATGTTTTAAATTTAAAATGATATAATAGAATCACATGGAGTCCTACATTTATAATTTATTAAAAAAAAAAATCTAAGTTAGTTGAATATAATGAATTTAAGAGAATTTTTTAAATTTTTTTAAAATTTCCCAAATGTGAGGTCCATGAGATGTGAAAAGAATAAAAAAATTAAAATTATTTATTTATTTATTTTCCTACATAGATAACTTAAAAATCTCAATTCATTGGAAAAAAAATATTTTTAATGAATATTTATTTTTTAATAACATTTAAAGTCAAATTTAGTCAAAATATCATATTCTCATCGAACATCAATTTTTGCTTAATTTTTTTTTTTTTTTAAAATAATTATACTATATTTGAGATAATTATCTTCTATAGTGTACTGCATATTTTTAGAACATGTTTTTTTTTTTAATTTCTAATCAACCCTATGTTTGATTATAAAAATCTACTTGTAATAAATTCTATGTATGTATGCATGTACGTATGTATGTATATACATAATAACATTAATAAAAAAGTATAAAAAATAAATAGATTCTAAACTCCAAACTTGACAAAAGAGTATTTTCAAATTTTTATTAAAGTACTCTTTGTTTGAGAAATTTAGAGTTGAGATTATTTTTTGTTGAATTTTCCCTAAAACAAGGGTTAGGCTACCACACAGGTTGCCACGTAAATAGTTTCAAGGGAAAGTGTTTTGACCATAATTCATTCATTAAAAATAGTTTTAGTTGAAATATTGCATATAAATCTAACCTAGTTTGAATTTTAAAATTAAATTAAATTAATTTAATAGTTTCTAGTAAAATAGTTTTGTCCATAATTCTTTTTGCCATGTAGGTGCCAATTAGTTTTGAGTAAAATAGTTTTTCCTAAAACCATTTAAAACAAAAAAATTCTTGAAACTACTTGTAGGTTGAAATTGTGATACAATTCCAAACGTTTACCCATGTATGAAATTCCTCATAGCCAAGAAAACAAAAAAACATGTGCATTTTTGGGCCAATAAAGTTATAAGTATTATGCCTATTGACCATTAAATGTCACCTTAATGGGTTGTATCTAGTTAAGTATGTGTAGTAAGAACTATATTAGGATCAATGGCCTCCTAAGAAGTCATAGGTCTTCATATTTGTGAGCATCATATAGATAAATGAATATGCGAAGTGTACCATTTATGCTCATGAAGGATATGCATTGACTTTCAAGTGCAACAATTGTACTCGTGAGGTGAATTCTTATGAAATATTATGAATATGAAATACAATTGTTGAAGATTGACTAATTATGTAATGACAAATTGTGAAAACACCATTATATAAAAGTATAAGACATATGAAGCTTCATAACAAATTATCTATAATCTATAATACTTTTGGAAACTTTTATAAAAAGATTGAAAAATAATTAGGTACAACTATAAGAAAAGACTTCACGGTTGAGTCAATTGAAGATAGAGTAATACTCTAAAACAGGGGATATTCAAAAAATTCATCATGATTAAGTAAGAATGAATATTGTTATAACTATTATGTAAACCAGCCATTCTCTTTTCTAACAGATGGATTTCTAAAATGTCCTTTGAAGATAGACTAATACTCTAAAATAAATGATATTCAAAAAAATTGTCATGATTAAGTAAGAACAAGCATTGTCATGACTATTATGTAAACCAACCATTCTCATTTTTAAGAGATGAATTCTTATATTGTCGTGACTATTATGTGAACCAACCATTCTGAAATGAATTCCTATAAACCTCTATTCATTAATATATAATATAAATATTAATGAAGTGAGTTTAATCCTTTGTGACGAGTTCTTGGTAAGTCACCTAAAATAATTCATCTCCCTTATAGAACAAATACACATTTGTCCTTCTCTCCATGCAAGACGTAAAGTATACTTTCTTTCTTGGTATTTATCGTGTAGCAAATAACATTGGTTTACTCGATCTGTTAATACCCTGGAATCGCATTGCCATATAAACTCGCGTGGGTTACCAAAAAGGAAATTGACGGTGACTTTGAACAGTTTTCGTGTGATTTTTGTTTCTTTCTCTGAGCATTCTTCCGCACTACGTTTCGTGAACGAAAGTTCTAAAACTTTATTTGGTGCAACAACGACTTTCAGGGATAACATTTTGCACTAACATGACCTATTTAAAGGTATGCACAGATACGCAGACAGCAAAGAAGAAAAATATCACAAGAAAATGACTGTTGCGATGACCAAATCCATCGTTTTCCTGGGCCTCTGTATGTGGGTGCAGTTTTGCATAACGTTGGGCTCGCAGGCAACCTGTGCGCCGCCTCCTGTAATTGAATGCAAAAACAATGCATGCGACATCTTCGATTTCCAAGGCATTTGGGACGATCGTGGGTTTTGTAAGGCTCACAATTCTGCATGGCCCACATCAGAAGCAGAGCTTGTGCAGGCCGTTGCGAATGCAGTAAGAAACAAGCAACGAATCAAAGTTGTGAGCAAGCTGGCTCACAGTGAGCCAAAACTGGTGTGCGTGGGAAGCGAAGGTCTCATCATCTCCACCCAAAACTATGCCTCTGTAATTGAAGTGAACAAGAGCGCAATGACAATTACCGTTGAGGCTGGAGCGCTGATGAGCGACGTTCTGGAGGCGGCTGCAAAGGAAGGGTTGGCTCTGAACGCCATGATTTACTGGAACGGCGTCTCCGCCGCCGGCGTTATCTCCACCGGCGCCCATGACAGCGGCCTCGCTGGAAAAGGCAGTGGCGTTTACGAATATGTGGTTGCAATGAGATTAGTTGTCCCTGCTTCTCCCTCCGAAGGCTATGCAAAGGTGATCAGCTTGACAGAAGGAGACGAAGAACTGAATGCTGCGAGATTGTCTCTGGGCACTCTCGGAGCGATCTCCCAAGTGACATTCGCTTTGCAGCCAATGTACAAGCGCTCCATTTCGACCGCTGTGAAGGATGACACTGATCTAGAAAATCAAGCGGAGAGCTTTCTGAGAGCTCATGAATTCGCAGACATAAACTGGATTCCCTCACACGGGAAGGCGGTTTATATTCCCATCGATCGACTTCCAGTGAATGTTCCAGGAGACGGTCTCAACTCCCTAATTGGCAGCGCCAGCACAGTACTCGACATCGAAACAAGAGCGGCTGATTGTGAGTATAATGTTTAATTAGTTAACAAATTAAACGTGAGTATAAGGATTAGGTTGTCTTATTTGGGGTAACTTTTTGCTTTTGTCAAAGAAAAAGGACTAACTTTGACTTTTTAGTGATGTCACTAAAAAGTGACATGAGATTGGCTAGTTAATTCTTATTTTATTTTTATTTCTATTTTTATTTATTTATGTCAGTTAAAGTTAAATTGTTCACCTTTTATCAAATGATGGAATTTCAATTGATGAGGGTGATGGTGTGTTCGTTTATTATGCCATTCATCAAGTTTCAAACCCCTGAAGGTATGGTATAAGAGATGAAAAAAGCGATTCTCACATAAAATTTCTCATCTAGAATGTAAAGGTAAGCATTGAATGATTCACAATTAGATTGGATGTACTTGATTAATTAATTATAGAAAAATGACCTATCTAAAGGATTTTCTTTTGTCTATTTTTCTCAATATAACTATTTGGACCATCCCTTTTATTTCCTAGTAACAATATTTAGATTATTGTATATGAGATTCAAAACTAGTTATGTATTTTTTTATTAGAGAGAAATCCCAAAGCACGTGTTGAAGACTATTTTGTGAATATTAATACAAACCACTTATTCAAAAACACATTAATATGTTATTTTTAATTTAATAGTTTCTTTAAAATTTTAAGGGATCTTAATTTTGATAGATACACATTTTAAGTCAAGGTAGAATTAAACTTATTCTACTCATCATTGACAGATAGATGTAAAGGCTTAACAAGGTGATCAAACACAACCCAAATGTAGGATAAAGACAAGAATCTTAATCTATACCATTATTTTGAGTTTGGTTTAATAGAAATTGTAAAAATTTATAATCCTGAAAAAACCAATTAATATATTATGAATAAACTAAGGATCATTTTAACAATGGTGAATTAGTGCCTAAGATTGGCCCAAAAAAATTATAATATTCAACATTCTCATCACAAATGATGTATGAAAACTAAAGATCATTTTGAAGAATGGAATTATGAAATCTTTAAGATATAATATTCAATATTGTTATCAAAAATTAAAATAATATAGTTTTCTAAGTTGCTTTTATGTGTATTCATCTAATTATTTGATCTTAACTGTAGATGAAGCAATTCAAGACAAGCCAGACGTTGAAGCTATATGCAATGTACTCATAAATCAGACACTTGATCTTGCAATCAATGGTAAAGGCTTTTTAAATGATGGAAAGCGCTTTACAGGGTACCCAGTAATAGGATTCAATCACCGCATGCAAACATCTGGTGGATGCCAAGCAGGAAGATACTCTATGACTTGCACTCCTACATCAATTTTAGATAAAAATGAGACTGTTTGTTCATGGGATCGACGAATATACAGTACCTTATACTTTGGTGTGGAACTAAGAGTGCCTATATCTCATTTGGCCGAAGTAATAAAGGATGTGAAGAGGATTAGGGATTTGAATCCTCAAAAATTATGTGACATGTCTGGAATATTTATGCGTTCTATCAAGAAATCTGAGGCATATTTGGGACCTAAGGAGGATCTAGTGACATTGGACATGATGAATTACAGGTCAAGGGAAGCTGGTACACCCAAGTAAAAAATAAATAAATAAAAGTAAAAAAATTCTGCAAATTTTGGTTGGATATTACGAGCAGGGTTTTAAAACAAAATTTTATATTAAACAATTATTTATTTTGTGGTGGTTTGAGAGCTACCCCGTGACTCCCACATGGGGAGGGTTTGCGTGGGGTCCCATTGCCCTGTTGGGGCTTGTCTTTTATTTTTATTTTTTTTAAGTTAGTTTTATTTTTATATATTATATATATAATTTTATATTATATATATAATATATATATTATATGTATATATATTATAATATTGTTCAATTAAAATTTTTATAATTATGTATATATTGTGGATATATATATATATAACGTTTATATATTATGCATTTTCTGTTAAAATAGATTTGTAATATGGAATTTTAAATTAGTTGATTAAAATATTAATATATTTAACATATATATATATATATATTAGTCTATACATTAGGTATATACATTTATATGTATATTTAATATATGATTAAATTTAAATATAGATTATTTTAAGATGTTTATTGTCAAGTTATAGAGGCAAAAAAAAGGATTTTAAATAATCAAACGTAGTATTTAAAAAAAAAAAGTTGATTTTTAATAATCAAATGATTTATTTAAAAGTAGTTGTAAGCAAATGACTTTATTTATAAAGATTATTTTAATCCTTATCTATGATTGAGCAAATAGAATTAAATTATTGGATTAAATTCCTTAATGTCGACAATGTGATTTGATTACTTTGAAGTGCGTGCAAATAATGTTAATAATTTAAATGATTTCATGCACTATGTTATTGCTTGGCTTGGATTTAGGAAATCCTAACATTAGGTTATTCTATTGCCTAAAATGTTGTTTAAATGATGTTTTCGTTCTTTTTCGATGTTGGGCAAATGGGGTTATTTGTCTAGTAAGTCTTCCAGAGGAGTTGTCTAGGTTGGGATGTTTCATGTAGTGGTTTGACTTGCGAATCGCCTTGAGAAATGTGTATAGAGTTATTTTGTTGTTTCACCCGGTTTTCATGAACGGGGATGGTTTGTACCTCCTTGGGATTAGGAGAGGGTTATGTGGTTTGTGCCTCCTTTGGAAGGAGTGGATTATGTACTTTTTGTTTCCTCTAGTGTTTGGAGTGATTTTCCTTTGTTCGTTGCCTCCTTGGATTGGAGAGGTCGTCTTATCGAGTTTACCCATTGGATTGTGTTTTTTGTACCGTATGTGTTGTCGATAGGAGAGTGCCTCTTTGTGGGGGTCTGGCACACAAAGGGGCGCCAGGGTAACTCACATAGGGTTTAAGTAAATGATAACTTAAAAAGAATTAATGAAAAACTCTCAGACTAATTAAGATAATTAATGCCTCTCTCATAGCTCATTCGCTTTTAAGGTTTGAGATGAGACGAGAAGCGCAGTTGCTATGAGGGTCTGGCGGCTGGTAGAGTTGAGCCAGGATAACCCAAGATGGGGGTTCGGTTGCCTAAGACAGTTGAGCCAGGGTAACTCATAACAAATGTTGTGTGACACTCTCTACGTCAACCAGAAGTCAGTATTGTTGTACTGCGTAAAAGATCATTGTCCTCTGGAAGCATTGTAACCTTTGTGTCAAGTGATTTTGTATTTGTATTTGATCAGTTCAGTTATGTTTTAACTTGTGTCTAGTGGTAGATGGTCTTGTGTAGGAATTCCTTGTTACTATCTCCTAGCACGGGGGGTGAGCCTTTGGGTATCACATGGTTGGGTGGAACGTGCACCTTAATTTCGTTGGGTTGTCTTCTTGTTCGTGTGGACGAGGTTTCTAGTTGGAGAGCTCATGGGTTCCAGTGCTTCATGATTTATTCTTTCCTATTATTATTGTAATTTTATTACCCCTCTTTGTACCGAGGTGGAAGTTGTAATTTGTAACCTTGTATATTGGAATTATCTCGTTCGGGGAATGAGGGTTGTAAACATATTGTAAAGATTATTATTGGGAACATGTGGTATTTCTTATGCCTTTGTTGTAATTTTATCATGTATGGAATGTATGCGTTCTTAATGCTTTAAGTAATTAAATGTTATGTTTTCATTTCATGTTTCTTGTTTGGGTTTCAAAGTAAACTCAGTCTCGTAACCTTAGGGGTTGTTGGAAATTGGTTAGTGAACTTGCATGTTAATTGTTCTTAAACAAAAAAAAATTAGTTCGTTTGTGTAGTAGATTGCAACTTCCCCTAGGGTTGTGTGGCGGGGCGTTACAAATGGTAGAGTAGAGTCGTTGCTACAACTATGATTGGAAAAATTATGTAGACACTTATAAATTGTATGGAAGGTGATTGGTAAATTAAGCTAGCACTTGTTGTGTATTGAAAATTAGTGGTAATCAAGGAGTGGTTATTACATATTCTTCTCGGGCCTATGATAATTCTATTATGTATAGGATTCTTTAAATGTGTGATTGCATTGGTTGCTTAAGGGGAAATTGGGAGTACAATTGTATGTTGTATCTACCTAAATTAATAGGAGAGAATGTAATTGTGTGAAGCATATTCTTCTTATATAACATAAGATAATTTAATTTTTGTTGTATTTTTGACATGAGAGATAAAAGGAAAGGATCGTAGAAGACAAATATGCAACTAGTGGAGTAACTTAGGGAATATTGAATTCAAAGTCAAGGCCCTGGATTAATGGAGCAATCAAGCATATTGTAGATCCATTTCAATTATAATTTCATTATACATGCCATTTGTTACACAATAATGGTAGTACGTATTTTCCACTATTGATGAGTCTAGATTTTGTCTCTTTGGATGGTTTTTAGAATAAGTATGATATTCAAGATTCTCCTCTTCCTCTCTTATTGTTTGTCATTTAATTTATGCATAATAAGCATAATATGTATAATTATTTTTTTTGGATTTCTACAATTTTTATAGTTGATAGATTGTATATCATGTATACAGTTCAAATGTATAATGGTCCATAATGATTCTTTGAAGGGTGTCTTCATTGTAAAATATAATTAGGGGGTTCTAGGAGGATGGGATGAAGAAGATGTATCATTAGATTCAATGTTTCCTGTAAAAGAATGACCATTTCATCGTTCTCAATGTTATTATCATTATCACGTGGCTCTACATTATTTGTACAATGAGGAAATAGATTTGTGTAAATTTCTAGATGACTATTTGGGGTCCAATAGATGGATTTCCATTATCATTAACGACTCCAACTTTAATTGCATTTTTCTCAATGAGAACTTGTCCTTGCATTTAAGATCCATGCAACTTTGGGTCTAATGACATTTAATACATCCTAATGGTTGCAAAATATTTGATAATTATATACTTTAGGAAGTGGGTGGATTGAAGGGAGTAAATTAGCACTCAACAACGTTTGAAGCACAAGGTCCATATATTTTTGAAGTTTACTGAAATTTCTAAAAACTACTAACTTAAATGAAGGATCATGGAAGTGTTAGCAACATGATGAACATTTTTATTCACATCATTATGCATGGAAAAGTTGTTTGACTCTAGATATTTCAAAGTGTAGGAAGCATTTTGGCTTAAAGACCCATATTTGAAGGCATTTTATGCTAACAATATGGATTGTATAGCTTTAACATGAACACATCAATCCATAAAAGAAGCCAGGATATTCAAATACACATTATCTTGGATTGGTTCAAGTAGACCCTCAATAAAAATGTTTTTAGCTCAAAATCATGTGAGGGGGTTATCATTTTGGAGCATAAATATTTGAATGATGTGATATAATCATTGATGTGTTTATTTTATCCTTTGGCACATTCAAATAAATTGACAACTATAAATCTAAGGTTTGTGTTAACTTCAAATTGTTTTAGGAACATTTCTACCAAATCATCAAAAAAAATTATTAACTAGCAATTGCACCTAAAGGAGGTTCAAGGATTACGTCACTAGAAAACTATATGTATTGTTAATATGTTAGAAAGTACATGTTTTTGCATGCAAATTCTAGTTGCATGAGGGTAGATTAAACAATTAATAATAAATGCTAAATAATGGAATGAAATAAACTTAGACAAATCTAGATTTTTTCCTTAAAAAATTAAGTATTATCTAATTATGAAATATTTGCATACAGATTTAAAACATAAAGCAATGCAAATGAAAAATGAAAGTTTCCATCAAATTGACAAAAAATACTCCAAATGAAAATAGAATGTTCCCATCGAGTTGTCAAATCAATATTTATTTGGATTTTATGTCATAAGTGATATTTTGGAGGCTTTTACCATTAAACGGTAGTTGAAACTTATTTTCTGATGTTTTTGATGACTCAACAATGGTTTGCAGGCGTGAGACTTATTTCAGGCTCAAATCTCACACTATATGTAGCCTATCGGCTAAATATTGAGGAAGAAAAAAGAACCACTCTATAGCATAATCGATGAGAGTGTGAGGAAATGACACCATTAACAACTTATCCTCCAAAAGGAAGTCTATAGCACCACTTTCTTTTCCATTTGGCTTTGCATCCACTTTCTTTTCTACTTTATCTATTTTGTGAAATAATACATCTAGTATTAAGGAGGAAAGCTTGGCAATGAATGTTGGGACCACCATATGAAATATGGATATGAATGTGAGAAATAAAAAATAATATGTGAATATTTATAATATCTATAATTCTACACAATTCGTATAAAGATTCAAACTAAAACCTTCTGATTATATAATGATTTCAAGTATAAAATTTTAAAATTTTAATTTTATTTATCTAAAATCCCATAAACAATTTTAATTTCACAAACATTAAAATCTTTCCTATCATATCCTTTCCCTTAAATAAAGAAAAAGAAATCCAGAAGTGGAAAACGTCATTTAGGTATAATTTTACCATCCATTTACAATATTTCTTGTTTAATGACTTGGCGTTTTTATTAATTATAGATTGTGTAATTTTAAAATAGGGTCACATAATATAGCAGGGTCATAGAAAGCACATAACTATAATTGGGAATCTTATTCTCTCATTGCACCTCTGCACTGTATAGTGAGTCGCATGCATCTTTTCTCTATCTTTTTCTTTTGTGTGTCTTTTAAAGCTATCACCCTGCTTTTTGCTTTTCAAGTTTCACTATAATTGGTTAAGTTTGGAGTCCCTCTATTTATTTAACTTGTGTTGGGTGTTTGATATGGCATTGGACATGTCTTTTTTTTTAGTTTTTCTTAGTGTGAGTCTATAAAACGGTATAAGTGTATTTCCCTCTTTTTGGTATGGAGATTTAAGAAGTGTTTTATGGGTGGTTGGAACTGCTTTGTTAGTTAGTTGTCTATATTGAAGATAGGCCTGGTCACATGCCTTCTTTCAGGATTTAAGTTGAATTTTCCAACTTGAAATGAGGCATTTTTTTCTTTACTATAGGTTTTATGGTTGGGATTTAAGTTGGGTTCATCCAATTTGACACAAGGTGTTGATTTTTTAACTTTCATAAATAATAAATAATAAGTTGGGTATATATGTAATAAACACCCCTACCTTTTGTTTTGAAAATTCGGTCAATGAGATCAATAACGTGAACTTACATTTGACGGTTCACTACTGTCACAATTCTGGTATTTATTTTTAATATGCATTTGACTACTGTTAAAAGTTTTTTTGGAAGATAACACACAAAAAATAATACTTCATTACATTAGAGTGCTATACATAAGAAATCCAACACAAAATACCTTAAACAAGAATGATCATCTAATACAGGTATGATAATGAGTCAATGTGTGCTACTACAAGCAACAAAACATTAATAATTTTCCCAACACTCCTCCTAACACCCAACTATCACTCGCCAAGATGGATTAGAAACACCTGTAGAATTCACTCCCAATGCGCCTACTAGCTCTATTACCATAAATGTGATGGCCTAATGTTGTTTTGCATTAGGATGGACGAAACGCATTTCACATTGTAAACATCCATTTCTAAGCCATCCAAGCTGTTGTGGAGAAGTAGTTGCTTTGATTTTGGTCTCAAATATTAGTTTACTTTACTTTTCCTAATTTCTGACCTGTATTTGATAATTAATTTTATTCTAGTTTTTTAATAAAATAAACCTTTGATTCTATACCATATAATTTCACTAGCTATTAACAGTGCCATAAGACTATTTGCTTTCTGGTCCTAATATGACATGAAATGAAAACGCTGCGGTAGCTTTTTCTATGCAACTAACTGGCCACTTAGATGAGCTTTAATTGTAGTAACTAACTGGCATTGAGTGTTAACCATTTCCTAATTACAATGAGCTTCAATTAAAATGTTGAATGCTTTATTAAAGCAATATACATTATTCTATAAAATAATAGTAAACATATTATATCCATCTCTTATACACAATCTTTAAGTATTCGACAATTTTTGTTTCTCGTTTCTGATAAGATAGCCCACCAATCGTACTTAGGCTTCCACAAAGGTCACCATCAACCTAGTATTAACTCATCACTGTTGTATAGCCACAAATCAATAGAAAAATGCAAGTTCCATGTATGTTATACATCTTAAGGCATACCTAACGCTAACAAAGCCACCTTCCAACACACCCAGCTGCTCTAAAAGGAATAGTGCGGGTCACATTAATTTTGAACATGTCTAAAAGTGGTAGAAAACTATTGTTTAAAATAGATCAACATGGTTAAAGCACCCAACTAGCCTCCAATTTTGTTTCACAACACTCACAAATGCTAGAAAGGTTGATAAACTCCACACAACACCCTTATAAACTCCCACCAACATCCCAACATGGTCAACTAAGGTTACTCCAGCCTAAAAATGATTAACAACAGTCAAATATGCAGGTATAATGACCTGAGTCGCCCCCCATTATCACATATAAATTTCCATTAAACACCTCATAACTGTTCCAATCTTTTCCAAATGTCTTTGCATATCTATTCAACAAGGAAAAGATCCCAAATTGTAGAATCTGAAGCAACCAATAAACGAGAAACAATAAACACAGAAATAACAAACAAAGAACTGAGCAATAAATAGAGAATTATTTAACATAAACACACAATAGCCTTTATTTCTTTGATAATAATTTTCATTACATATGACCTCTCTTTATAGATGCTTTCCATTACAATTTCTTATACATGCAATTTATCATGTATATTACGTGCAAGTTACAAATTCAAGAAAAACCTATATTTAGAAACACTAATCTTATCTTCATGAAAGATATAGCTATTTCCTAACTTTTCTTTGTTGGGAAATCGGGGTTATCTCAGATAGAAATATCTAAGAACAGCAGTGCCTTTGGGACTTTAATTCTTTCAAATACACTACTAATATACCACAACGCGGAAGCGGGTATAGTTGATTTCCCACATTAACCCTTCTGAGAAAAGCACTTGCAGAAATAACCAAATCCAACACCAGAATAGACGGATTCGCCATGCAGAATCAACATGAAAGACAAAGGAAAGGAACACACAGATTTACATGGGGAAAACCCTTACGGGTAAAAAATCCCACACTCCAAAAAGATAGATCCATTGTATTATTCAACAACAAGAAAGGTTACAATACAATTTCAAGCCCATAGCCTTTATAGGAGTTTACACATCTTGTTCCATCCGGAGAAATACAAACAGCTTGACCGTTTAGAATCCTCGCACTGTTACAACACTCTCACACAGCATACAGTGCAGATACTTCTCCTCAAACCAGTGCACTCTCTCCCAGTCAGCCTCTCAGGTTTACATTCTTCGTGCATCTACATAGCCTCTTGGCCAGTATGGCAACACCCACATCTAGCTTCTTGGCTTGCGTCCAGCATCTCAGCCTTCGATGCCCAGCCTAACGGCATGCACCCAAGTTCTCGGCCAGTCTGCATCCAGCACCACGTAGCCAATTCAGAAACACCTCAACCTCTCTGCCAGGTCGGCACCTAGCACCACGCGGTCTCTCTTCCTTTCGACATCCACGCAGCCTCTCGACCTCCACCCGGTAACCTCGGCCAACACCCAACCCTTCGACCTGTCGTTCGACGTTTGATACATCCAACCTCATGGCCTGCAGCTCGGCCTCTGCTCCTTCTGGTTACTGCCGCTCACTGTCACCACCACACTCTTCTCCAAGCTCTAAGAGAGTCATATCTCAGCCTTTTCCGCATCCAGCCTCTCAACCTACAGCTCAACTTGTCCGGTAACCGCCGTTCGGCCCCTCCAAGAGATTCCAGAGAGACTCTTTGAAGAATATCACATTCTCTATATCGCTTTGACTCTTCAACTGCCACACCCCTTAGGGTTTCACCTCGAGCCACACGCCATCATCCAGCATGCAATCCTTGCCATCAAATAAGTAGTCGAACAAATCTCCACCCTCAAACTTAGGGTTCTCCATGAGTCACCGAGTCAACCATCGAGCACATGGGCCCACATGCCATCTGTCCTCCACGTCATCACCACCTATCGGCCTTCATCATGATCCGCCAACCTTATCGGGTCCCAAATGGTCCCCACATCCATCGGCATCCCAGTCGCTCAATCGCTGGAGAACTGAACTTCAAAACCTCGAGATAGAGCTTATGAAGTTCCCATAAACCCTGACTCACCGATAAAGGGATCACCCTGTCACCCAAAACTCAAACTTATGAACCCCACGTTGGAGGTTACAAAGTTCTCAAAACCTGCGACAAGCCGACAAAGGGATCGCTCCGTCGCTCAAAACCCAAACTTCCAAACCTCGAGTCGGAGGAACTTATGAAGTTCTCAAAACCCGCGACGGGCCAACAACAAAGGAAGTATCCTTCCCTTCACAGTCGCTAAGTTGAGAGGTTACAAAACTTCAAAACCCCGCGACTTCAATTAGATAAACTTGAAAACCAGCGACTTAACTCAGGCCGATGGAGGAAAACACAACTGCTCCAGGAAGTTGATCAAGCCAGTAATTTGAGTCACAATTTTCAACATTCTCATCATGCAAAGTGAGAGAACTACAAGAAAAATTGTGCATTGAAGCTAAGGTGAATTGCATAGTTGTGCATGGCGTGTAGAACTGAGAGATCAACATCACATACTAACATAAACACCCAAATATATAACCCTGGTCTATCATTCCCAACAAAGGATTACTTGGTACAACTTGGTTTGGGTTCGACTAGAAAAATAACCCCTCTAAAATTCCATAAATCTATATAGCAGGCCAAGAAACACTCCTATAGGCTTCGCCATTTTGCAAATCACCTCAAAAGGCCCTGAGTTCACATTTTCTATGGTACAACCAGTAAAAATGAGCATAGAGTGTACAACTAAACAAGGGTTTAATGGGATGGCCAGCCAAAGAGGTCTGATCCAAACTCCACACTAAGCATGCACTTGGAAACTAGAAGTATTAGCTCACCAAAAATATCTACAAATCAAAAGCTTTAAAATCCTTACTGTCTGAAACCCTAAATCTGCAATCACTTGAAATGCAATAGTGGCACTTGAGTAGATACACACCAACTAACTAGGGATCATCTTTTCGATCCAAAACTAGTAACTGTAAGAGGGTTTTTATCCTCAATAAATCTTAGAAGAACTCGCAAGTTCAATCCAATAACATCTTGTTTGTACTCTTCTTGCCCCAACAATGAGCCCTCAACCTCCTTTTATAACTTTTTGAAGCAAAAAATTATAAATTTCTTCCTTATTTGCTTCAAAACTCTTTTTATAAAATAAATAATTAACTTTATGGAGCACTTTTCACCTTTTTGAGGAATAATAATATTTTTCATAAATAAAGTCTCATTTCCAAGGTGCCCATTAGAAATAACTTTTCAACATCTTTAAAATGAGCTATTACATTTAGTTGTCCCTTTTAATATTTGATAAAGCATTATGCACTAAAAATTTTGATAAAGCAAATAATTGGTATGTATGAACAAAATACCACTAGATGCAAAATGAATGATAATTTACATGAAGGATTAGTGTCTAATTGCTACACCGAGATTCAACAACTCATTCCAAGATGCTAATCAACACAATCAAGCAATGTAAACAAATGACTATTAAGATTACATTTATGGGACCCATATTTACAAGGAGACATCCCAAGTATGAACCATTTATTCTAATGGGTTTACAATGAAGTTCCAATGTTGATATTATTAGTGTGAAGAAAAACTCAAATGGTAATGTGTGTGAGATAACAAAAGCATCCACAATAAAGGTCAATAAATATGGTCTTTTGACTCTATCGGGCAAAGTCATATGGGAAAAATATAACCTAGCTAACAAATGATGGATTCATACTTTACGCCTGCTCTGTTGGAGGCTGGTGGCATTGGAGGATTGAGGAATTTTTATCATCTCAAGTCAACTTCTCACTTGAGATGGTGCTTTGCATGAGTAACATTTTTTA
>VDFB02033225.1:0-61856 GCA_007258455.2 Sequoia sempervirens
AAGATAAGTTTTGGTGGAAACCAACAAAGGTTAGATATAGGATTGTTGAAGATGCCCCAAAGACGATGAAACCCTAGGATGTAAGAGATGTTTGAGTAGTTTCATACTGAAATGCGGAATGAGTTGAGAACTTTGGTTGCATATTTTAGGAGAAACCCAAAGAATGTAGAAGACTATGTGAGTGAGGAAGAACTGATAGATGATGAACATGATGGATAAAGTGAACCATCAGTGGATGAAGGCCAAGAAGGATTTTTGAGAGCTCTTTCCAAGATTACTAAGGATAATCAAATGGAAGTACCAAATTTCTTTGGAGCATTAAACCTTGAAGAGTTGATAGACTAGATAGGAGAAATAGAAGAGTATTTTGACATGGAAGGTTGTTCACGACCCACAAAAGGTAAAGTTTGCACAAACAAAACTAAAGGGGCATGCTGCCCTTTGGTGGAGGAAGTTGCAAAAAGAAGAGTTGCAGATGGTGAGACAAGGATAACCTAATGGATGCAAATGGTTGCCAAACTAAAGGCCAAATTTATTCCTACGGATTATGAATTTGAGTTGTTCAAAAAGCTTCAAAACTTGAAACAACAAGATGAGTGTCAAAGACTATATCAAGGAGTATAAAATGGTGACCAAATCTGGACAACATCAGATAGATAGAGAGAAGGTAGCTAGATACATAAATGGGTTAAGATTCAATATCCAAGTTGAGATGAGTATGTTGAAAATTTCTATAGTTAAAGAGGCCTACTAGTACGCCCTAAAGGTTGAAGAGAAGATATCCAGAAGGCAGAAAAATAGTTCAAGAAGTAGTGGAAGAATGGCAACAAACAGAGGACAAGCAAGTAGCAGTAAAGGGAAACAGCCCTATGAAGAAGAAGCAAACCCTAAATAGAATAAGTAATCAGGTCAGGAACAAAAGGAAGTATTCTGTAGGAGGACGTGGTGGCAACAGCAAGGGGTTTTTAGGAAAATGTTTCCAATGTGGAGAAGTTGGTCATAGGGCCTTTGAGTGTCCAAAATTACACCAAGAAAGTAGTAAGAGGAGCATTGCTAAAATCACATAGCACAAGAAGAGGAAGAAAGTGTAGAATCACCAAAGGTAGAAGAACCAAAGGAAGAAGAATCTCTCATGTTTAGAAGAGTATCGGTGAAACCAGATGGAGAAGGAGATGGAGCATCATAGAGAAGATGTCTTTTTCCGAACCGTATGCAATTCTAGAGGTAAGTATTGAAAAGTAATTGTAGATAGTGGTAGTACTTGTTTACTCACTGGGATAACTTTAACGTACTATGAGAGTAAATGGATGAAACTTACAGAACATAGAGCATGTACAGAAATCATTCACGAACACATAGTGCATAGAATAAGCTATTGCATTTATTCATCAATTAACAGCAAGTACAATAGCATAATGTCATCATCATAATAGCATAGTACCATCCCGACTACAATGAACCAAGTACATATAGTCGCTGGCAGTGGGTGAGAAACCAACCGTCGCGACGCTTTGTTATAACTAATCCAACTAGTCAAGGACTTAGTTTCCCGAAACATGTAACATAAAGTGTATGAAATATTTGCTATCTAACTATAGTTTTATTTAATTACAACTGACTACGGCTGACCATGACCAACTATGATCGACTACGGCCAACTACATCATCCTCCCCACAAAAGTAGTCTTCCAGACGACAAAAACAAAAACAAAGAATAGAAAGGGAAATCAAGAATAGGGAGAAGGTGCCCCTAGGTGTAGAGACGACATAGGGGTCGTCATGTGTTGCTGGAGGCATTAAAGATTTTGGTTAACTGCCAGTTGCCTCTTACGTGCGAGCTTCACCATCTGGACCACCTCGGCCAATTTGATCTTCGCCTTCTCGAGCTCCTATCCATTGCTATCCAACTCCTTGTCCTTCTCCTGTAGGTGACCATCCTTCTCGGCTAAGAGTCGTTGAACATCGGCCATTTGTGTATCCTTCTATACCAATAATATGTCCTTCTCCCCCAGCTGGCCATTTCTCTTAGCCAATGCTCGCTTGGTAGTCTTGACCATCTCTACTCCTGACCACCCATGCAATATAAGACACTGAAAGAACTAGCCTTCACATTTCAGCTGCATAAACGCCAAGATCCTCTCAGCCTCATATGCCACTAAGGGATCATGTCCCATGTCCAACTGTTGTCCAATTGCATCGACTTCACACATCATCTTCTACAATTCACTCAGGTACCTCTAGACTATACGACAAGGGGGTCATTGACCTTCGGCTCACTGATCTCAATGTACACTCTATCAGACTCTTTTGTGCGTGATTCCAATTGTGCTACCTGTGAGGGTGGTGTACGTGCTAGCCGTGAGGTTGGGTGAACTAACTATGATATTGGTGGCTCTAGCTGTACTGTGATAGCCGGTTGCCTTGGGACTTGGCAATTCAAATGAGTCTAATGGGGGTCTAGGGACAACGCCCCTTGTGGGGCTCTGGGAGCAGCGCCCCTCGCCGGGTCCAGGGGCAACGCCCCTGGTGCACTCCCTATCGTGGTACAAGGCGAGGTCGAGGGGCGAAGCCCTCACCACCAGGCCCAATTTAATACTTCTCAAACCATACAGAATTGCATCGCGTACACCATTTTCATGAATTTTAGAGAGGCTTCAAATATTGCTAACCAAGCCCGAATTTAGAGATTTTGGTGTGTTAGCTGTATGATCAAATGCCTTATTTGCATAGTTCCTTTCAACTGTACTATTTTATTTTTCCTTACATTTTGTACAATACTGGTTCTTCCTCACCATACACATCCTCTATTCAACTCCTTACATCTTACATCGTACATTCTCACAACATCTCCATTCCGTACGTTGAATGTTTGTATGCTTTGCCAATTGATATCTATGCCACACTGTATTATAGTGGTTGCAGTTTGTCATACAATATGTAGGACACGCCATACAAAGATCATTGACTTATGTCGCACAACACTATTTTTCCTATTCGACCTCCTCGAAATCTTCCATCGTACGTTGCTCAATATGTGTTGTACGAGATGCTCCAATTCTTGTTGCTATACTGTATTACTAATCCTTTGCTGATTTCGTACAATAGAATGATGATTTCTCCATACAATACAACAATAATTCTACCGTACGACATTATTCAAAGAGTAATGTCCCTGTACTAGTTTTGGAAGTCATACAATGTAACTACTATATGTAATTTTTTATGACTACTATGATTGGATTTTTCGTCCTTGTGTTTCTTTCTTCTGTCCAAACAACCCTTCTTATCCTCCCGTCTAGGTGTGCAATATCTACAATGGTTTGTGTTGTATGATGTACGGATCAGCTGTGCAACAATTGTTTCTTGTTTCTCTTCCGAATTTTGTTACCCGTCTCTTGGCTTTGTAATTGGCCTTTAGTCGCACCTTATATCCCCTTAGTCACCATACGGTTTGATTTCTTTTGTTGCCCGACTTTTCCCTTGGTTGCACGTGTACAAACTGCCATGTAATGCACTTCCATTTTTCTTCTTCTCTTCACCATGCCAACCTTTTCCCCACTTCTTGTTCGGGATTTGCACCTTCCCTCCTCTATACAACATGTGGGGTTGCTTTAAAAACTCCTTGTCAAGAATCTTCACCCTTTGTCGATGCCTTTTGTTTTTTAGATGGCCACATGGCCTCTTTTCCACTTAATAATATATTCCTTCCACCTTCCACTGTCTATTTCTCATTTCTCCACTGCCAATTTCCTTCCATTCCACCTTTTCTTCCATTCCCCTTCATTTCTTCATTTCATTTCCTCCATTTGTTCCATATTCCACTTTTTTTCTATTTTCAACTCCCTCCATATATTATTCATTTCGACTCCGTCCACTTTCAATGTTGGGTCCCATCATCTTTGCAATGGGTGTCTTTCGTTTTCTTCATCTCTCCCGGGTTCCACTTTTTCACCACTGGTTCCCTCACCAGGTGGGATTAGCCTTTATCCGTTCGAACTTTAATTTCAGCCTGTCTGAAAATCTGGCTGCGCTGCGTCCCTCTTTGGCTCTCTATACTCAACCAAAATTGTCAGGTTGGTCGTGCCCTTCTCCTCTTCCTAGATTTCTCCAATCTGTAGCAATTTACACTCTCGATAGAACACCTCATAATCTTCCATTTGCCAATGGAATAGTCCATTGAGAGAACTCCTCTCGTCCTCCAAGCAACTCTCGAGTTCAAGTACGCCTTCATCATTCGGCTCCATAGCCTTCCTTCCCTCGTCTATATCTGACTCTCCCCCATCAGATTTTGATCCGGAGGATGCCAATTCTTCGCTTACAACTTGGTTTTTTAGGTCAACGTACTTGTTGTGACCTTTTCACACATCGCCCCATTGCAAATGGGGACCCCCTAATTTTTGCTTTGTTCGAGTCTTTTGGCTTGGTTTTTGGTTTGTTTTGCTATCGTCTCTCTTTTGTTTCGTCTGTCTTTCCGACGATGTGCCCGCCTTTAAGCTTGAATGTGAGTTTTGGCTAAGTCTATAAAATTAGAGTTTCGAGTCTTCTGGCTAGTTTGGAGTCAAATTGAGTGAATGAATTGAAATCTGAGTTTGGTAATGCATTTAGCATGCTCCCAGCAGGTTCCCAGCAAAATTTCATTGGATTCCGACAACTTATTATTTTTAGTAAGTGTTCAATTCAGAGCGTTCTCTCAGCACTTTTGAAATTTTGATCATCACACTGCATCCAGAGCATGTCAAGCTATTTGTCTGCAAGTTTTGAGCTGAAACGGACAACTTTCTATTTTTAGCAAGTTCACCTTCAGGAGTTGTTTTTAGGGTTTACATACGAAGTTTTTCAATGCATGTCTGGAGAATATTTCTGGGTTTTCTAAGACCTACGCAATGGTATAACATGCAAGATGAGATGAGAACTTTCAACACTCAGCCTTCGAAGGCTATTTTTAGTGTTTGCATGTTGGAATTTTCAACGCATGTCTGGATATTATTTGTGGGTTTTTTGAAAGCTTCACAGTGATATAACATGCAAACCAAGATCAAGACTTTTTCAGGAGCCGTCTTCAGAGGCTATTTTTAGGGTTTGCATGCAAGACTTTTCAGTGCATGTCAAGTTATTCCTTATGGGTTTTTCAAGAGCTACGCAATGATGTAACATGCAAACAGAGTTGGTCACTTTTTCGAGAACTTACTATTTTTAGCAGATCCACTATGGCAGCTCCCCCCCCCCCAGCACTTCAGTATCACAAACTGGCCGACATGCAACAAAAACGGGGTCAAACGGAGGTCATTTGATCGACATGCAAGTCAAATTTGGGTTTCTAGCTTCGAGACCCAAAATGAGGGGTCAAATGCCAGAATTTTCGAAAACCAGTGTATCCCACTGTGATCAGCATCTTTCGAGCTATCCACTGGTAAAATTTGAAGGCAATCGGAGCACTTACTATTTATAGTAAGGCACTCCAGAAACAAGCAATAAATAGTAAGTCAGCAGCAGGTGCCAGTGTGAATGGGAAAGTCATCCCATGAGGATCACACCAGTCAGATTTCAAGTTGAACGGAGTTGTGGAAGTCTCGAAATCAAGCAGTTACTATAAATAGTAAAACACCTCTATAAACATGCTATAAATAGTAAGTCGGCACAAGATGGCAGTGTGAACAGATCAACTAGGTCATGAGGATCCTATGGCAAAAATTTCAGATCAATCCAAGCTTCAAAGCTATGAAAATCAGAGGGCTTACTAAATATAGTAAATAAGAGCAAGCGAGCCACAAAAATGTCTAAATCTGAACAAATTCCTCCACCCCCTGTGAAATGCGCCCAAGAAGAAGCTGGTAGAAAGATGGAAAAAGTTTCAAAGTTGATAATTCCTGCTCAACCCCCTAAATGCTCCCTCAAGGAGAAGAAGCCATTAAAAATTCACTAAGTCTGAGAAATTTGAAGCTCTTGCCCTCATATGCGCCTTGGCTACTTGAGTTTGATGGAAAATTCTTCTAAGTGCCTAAAATTGGAAGTAGACATGGTGAAATGCGCCCTAGTCAAGAAGAGAATAGATGAAATTTCACTAAGTGTTGAAAACTTGAAGCTCAAGCCTCCATATGCGCCCTAGCCTTGACTGGAGGGTAAAAATTTACTAAGTACTTGAAATTGAAAGTACACCCTCTAAAATGTGCCCTTGCAAGCTTGAAGTGAGTTGGAAAATTTCTAAGTATGATAAAATGGAAGCTCCTACCCTCATATGTGCCCTAGCAAGGAAGGAGGGTAAAAATTTACTAAGTGTTGCAAATTTGAAGGTCAGGCCTCCAAATGTGCCCAACCTAGAGAGAGGTCATTCAGATTTTTCTAAGTGTTGAAACTTGGAGTAAGCACCTTGAAATGCACCTTAACATGGAGATGGAGTGGAAATCCCACTAAGTACTTAAAATTTGAAGCTCCCTACCCCAAATGAGCCTTGAGAAGAAAGGGAGACTTGAAAATATTCTAAGTGTTGTAAATTTGAAGCCGGGCCCCCTAAATGCGCCCTAGGTAAAGAAAGGCTCTTGGAAAAAAATTTGAGTGTAAAAAAAATTGGAAGTAGAGGGATTCAAATGCGCCCATCTCAGGATTGAACAATCCCATGCGCCGCCAATAGAAGAAGCAGCTACATCCTGGATCGTATTAGTTCGTTCTCTCCGGACAAGTTGAAAAGAATCTTGAGGTCCACGCCAAGTTCATCCAAAGAGTTTGTGGAGTTAGAGCTACCTACTTGTTGTGACCTTTTCACACATCGCCCCATTCAAAATGGGGACCCCTAATTTTTGCTCCATTCTGATCTTTTTGGCTTTGGTTTTTGTCTCTCTCTCTCTCTCTCTGTCTCTTTTCTGGTGTCTGCCTTTCCGGGGACGTTCCCGTCTGCGAGCTTAAACGTAAAATTTAGCCAAGTCTGAAATTTAGGGTTTGTACTTTCCTGGTCAGTTCAGGGTCAAACGAAGTGAGTAAATTGAAAACAGAGATTAACATTGCTGTCAGTATGCTCCCAGTAGACTCTCAGCTAAATTTCATCAGATTCTAGTCACTTACTATTTTTAGTAAGTGTGTGATTCCAGGCGATCCTTCAGCATTCTTGAAGTTTTAACAGTCACACTGCATTCAAAACACATCGGACTGCTCACTGGCAAAATTTGAGCTGAAACAGACAACTTACTATTTTTAGCAGTTCAGCTTCCGGAGCAGATTTCAGGGCTTAGATGCAGATTTTTTCAGTGCATGTCTGAGGATTCCTTCTGGGTTTTCTGAGACCTTCACGATGGTGTAAATGCAAAGTGAGATAACGACTTTCAGAATTCAGCCTTCAAAGGCTATTTTTAGGGTTTGCATGTCAGGGTTTTCTTTGCATGTCTACATATTCCTTGTGGGTTTTTCAAGAGCTTCGCGATGATGTGACATGCAAACAGAGATAATCACTCATTCAGGAAACTTACTATTTTTAGCAGATGCATCCCGGCAACCGCTTCCCAGCACTTCAGAATCACAAACTGATCGCAATGTAACAGAAACGAGAACAAACAGAGGTCATTTAATATGCATGCAAGATGAATTAGGGTTTCCAGCTTCGGGACCCAAAAAGAGGGTAAGTCAAAATTTTGAAAACCGGTCATATTACGTGATCGGCATATTCCAAAGCTATCCATTTGAAAGGCAAAATTTGAGAGAAAGCAGACACTATTTATAGTAGAGTGTTGGCAGCTAAAATATGAGAGTCGTGGCGTCAACGAGGCAAAATCCGTGGTGAGGAGCACGTCATTAATTTCAAATCAAGCGGAGTTGTGGAAATTATCATAGCGGTGATTACTATAAATAGCAAACCACCTTCAAAATGGGCTAAAAATTAACCGAAATAGCAATGTCAGCAGTTGATGAAGTCATGAAGATCAGTGTTCAAAATTTCAAAGCAATCGAGCACGAGGAAGTGATGATACCGTAAAGAAATCAAAGAGGTTTACTAATTTATGAAAATGAAGTAAAAGGGCTAAAAGCGAAGACAAAAAGAAATTGGCTAAGAGTCTAAAGACCTGGCTTCACCACCAATAGTCATTACCTCCCGGGTCATTGCATTGCAAAAATGTTCAAAATTAGAGAGTTTTCATCCTCCTGCCTAGCTAAAATGCGCCCACTTTGAGAGGGTTGATAGCAAAATTTTCTAAGTATGAAACTCGTCCTCCTCTTGTGGCTAAATGCGCCCAAGATTAGTAAAGAATTCAAAAGACAAGTCAACAAAGAAAAAGGTGGCGTTTTAAACTTCTATCCTCCTCTATGTGTCATTTGCGCCCATGCAAGGAGAAGGTCAAAGGGTCAACAAAATTTCATCCTTCACACATAGCTATATGCGCCCAAGCAAGGGCATGTGAAGACAAAAGAAAGGAAGCTCAAGGGTCACAAGAAGGCGTGGTAAAAGTTATCTCCCTCATGACATGTAATATGCGCCCATGTTTGAAGGAGGTCAACAAGCCAAAGGAGAGGGGCGTTAGAAATGTGTTATTCTCCTCTACATGCCATATGCGCCCAAGTAAGGCCAAGTAATGACAAAACAAAGAAGCTCAAGAGTCACATTGAAAGGCTTTATTCCTCTCCTATCTCATTTGCACCCATCCTCCACACAGGTTGAAATGCGCCCATAGTCAAGGGTCAAAGGCGTTGAAAGTTTTCAGCTTCTAGCAAGTATAATATGCGCCCAAGACGCAAAAGGAGGGATGATAATTGCTAACGCGTGGAGATTTAAATATGCTAGGCCTGGAAATTGAAGAGGACATCCTTGGTAATGAGCTAAATGCGCCCAAAGTGATGGAGGTGTGAAATAAAATGCAAGGTGGTGAATAAAGTAAAACATGCTAGGCGTTGGAATTCAAATATGATGTACTTTCCAGGAAAATTCTCTAAGTGAGTGAATAAATAAAATTTTCTCACCAAGGCAAAATGGATGAAGTTGAGTAAAATCTCTAAGGCAAAATTTCAAAATGCAAAATGATTCAAAATTTTTCCAAGGCAAAGTATTTTCTTCCTTTAGAAAATACGCCTAGACATGAAGGTGATGAATTTTCTTCCTGAAGCACGAATGAATTTGCCAGTGATGGAGTCAGAAGATGCTGGCATTGCAGGATGGATTTAAAAAAATTTCAAGTCAGAGCAACACAAAATGTTCACAGATGAGAACGGGATTTAATTGATTAAAAAATTAATTTTTCTAAGGTTCAAAATTGTAAAAATTTAAATGAACCCGTTCGTTGTATACCCATGGATTCTTCACGTTTTGGAGAAAATTTTCTTCTGGGTATTGATGATCTTCAATGAGAAATGGATTTCCATGTCTTTTGCACTTCACCAACGCTTTTTGGATGAAGAATTTAATCGGTGCTCGAATTGTGAAAATTTTCCTAAGGGAAATTTTAAAATTTTCTAAGGCAAATTTAAATAAAATGTGTTTTCGAAAGGAAAATGCTTCGACGATGAATTTAAAATGAATTGCCTAGATATTTTTGATTGAATTCTTCACAAGATGAATTTTCTAGAGCCAAGGAGAAATAAAATTTGAATTCAAGTGACAGAGCTCCGGCTGGTCAATTAAATTGATTAAAAATTAAACATTTTCGAAAGTGAATTAAAACATGCCAGTCAAAGTTGAAATTCTAGAAGATTAAGATTCCTGACGTCAAAAGACAAGTGTCAAAAATGCCAGAGGAGGGAAATTCGAATGGAGTTGTGGATATTTAATGTACTAGCTAAACTTAGCCTTCTTCTAGAATTTAAATTCCCTATATGAGCTGAAGGTTATTCACTTCTTTTTCATAGCTGAAGGAAAATCGAATTTGCTCTGAGTCCAGTGTTGCAGTGAGTTGTTGGGGCTGAAGTTCGAAATTTGTTGAAGGAAGTTGCTGAAGCTGAAGTGTGAATGTGCAAGTGGAAGATTCGATTTGCTGAGTTGAGTATGAGGATTGAGAATTGTTGTGGCTGCAACTGTTGAAGAAGTTCGAATTTGCTTGAAGAAAGTTTGTAGCTGAAAGTTATTGAAGAAGTTCTAAATTTGAAGAAGGGAAGTTGCTGAAGCTGCAGTTCAAAGAAGTTCGATTTGTGCTCTGAGATTACTGAAGCTTGAAAAGACCACATTGTTGAAGCTGAATATTGCTAAAGAAGTGCGACTTGAAACTGGAATGAGTTACTGAAGTCTGCCGGTACAAGTGAGAAATTCGATTTAGAGAGAAAGAAAATTAATTTGCTGAAAGTGTGAACTTGCCAATCTGATTTGAAGATTGAAGAAGTACGAATTTGAAAGAGTTCAAATTGCTGATTGAAGTTAGGCGATTTTCTAAAAGTATTGAAGTTGCTACAGCCAGGCTAAGAAATTTGATAAGTTTCATTGAAGTTGCTGAAAGTATCAAAGTTGCTGAGACTTTCTAAGTGATTGATAATTCGAAATCTATTGGAGGAGAAGTTGAGGTTTGCAAACAAGATATAATATTGCAACTTCTTGAAGTCGACTGGCAGCCCTGCAAAACATTTTATTTATTTTTCCAAGTTAATTTGTTAATGGATGTTTATTGTTTTGCAGATGGCTAAAGCAAGAACAACTGGCAAGGACAACAATGGTGCATCCAGGCAAGCTATTATCAAGAAGCTGAGCAAGCCTTTCATGCCAGAGTCAAAGTTCACTTCAAAGTTGGCCAAACTTGCTGACACGAACTTGGGCTCTGTCAACTTGGAGACTTTCAAGAACAGAATGCTGGGGATTGGTAATCAGCAAACTTTAGCCACTTCATACATCATTCGAAGTGGATTATATGCAGCTGCTGGTTTTCCACCAGCTATTCAGTGTTCGGAGCTGATGATGGAGTGCGCCAACTACTATGAGAAGGATCACAGATCAATTATGTCACCGGATGGTCAAGTGCTCGCCAACCTCACTCCTTCAACTATTGGCGAAGCTTTTGGAATCCCAGCACACAGGAATATGATTTACAAATCGAGATAACGTGCTGAGCGAATGTATGCTTCTGCATTCGAGAGATGTACGGAGACGATTAATACTCGCTGGATGAGCAACCCCAAGCCCTCTTGTACGAAGCTGCCAAGGCAAATTATATCAAATGACTTGAAGCAGGAGTATTGTGATCTTATCATGATGCTGAGCAGAGTTGGAGGTTGCCCTCAAGCTTTTATTTTCGAGCCATGGATGTTCTATTACATCAACCTCGTGCTGGAAGGAAAGGATTACGTCAACTGGGCTACAATGATCAGTGACAATTTGCACAAGCAGCTCCTGAGTTTGAGAAGAACAAAGACATTCTATATGGGCTCTTACATCATTTACATGCTAGCCCGTATGACGAAATACAGAGGAATTTCATACAAGGAGCCTGTTGGTTGTGGCTCTCACCAGTTCAAAATGCATGAGGCTTGTCCGCAGTTGCACTTGACAAGTACTACTCATTATAAGCATGTCAATGACGCCTTCACCATGCACATCACGAGAACACTTCAAGAGCGGATGCATCATAGGATCTCAAGGGAAGCTCAGGAATTAATTGAGAGGTATGGGTGCTGGTTTATACAATTTCCGAAGTTTTCTTACATAAGGCTGCAAGGATTTTCTTCTTATCCATATAGACTGCCTAAGTACCCAACCAACAGAATTTTAATGTTAGAGATATCTAGGCAATTGGTTGCCTACAATAAGATTCAGAAGAAAAAGAAGGGAGGAGTTGACTTCCCAATTGTCATGGGCAATTCAGATGAAGTGTGTCCTTCATTACAGGCAGCTAGAGAAGCCGAGAGCGACCTTCAATTTTATCACTTTTCCTATCACACCAACAGACAGCACTATGATCCACATAACAATATCATATGGGTACTGTCAAAAGAATTTAAACATAAGGCAAACATTGAGGATTATTTGGCTGGTGCATCAGACGAGGTTGAAGTCAGGAAGAGAGTGTTCTCTAGGTTGCCATTGAGTATGATCAGGGAGTGTGAAGCCATCCCAATACCAAACCAGGTGAGCGAGGACATAAGTGTTCTCCATCCAGATTATGAGGATGTGAGAGATACTCCGCTTCCACTTCCAGATTGGTCAGAACCAGAGATTGCTGATTTGGACACACTTTCTATTCTAGTCTTGACATTTACCAGAGCATGGGTTGACAGGCATGTGAGTAGATTGAAGAGTAGGTCGATTGCATTGACTTACAATTTGATGGGAGATCATAGGACACCCACCACTAGCAGGAAAAAACAAGTTACACGAGGTCCAGAATCTCGAAGAAAGGAGCCAGTTTAGCAGGAGCCTGTTCAGCCGGAACCTCCAAGAGTTGTAGTTGAATCACCCACGCCATTGGAGACACATTCTCCAAGTATACAGGAGGTTTCTTTATTTGCTGATCAAAGAAATGCATTGAATCAAGTGCAGGTGGTACAAGAAGAAAATCAGCCACCACGGAGAGAGTCAGTTGGCCAGAGTGTCAACACACCTACTAGAGATGATCAGCAAACCGATGAGGGGACTGCTACTGACACTCAGTTTCAGCGGGAGTTGGAGGCGGCTTTAGACGATGATGATATAGTTTCAGGAGATACTTAGCCATTAGAGGCCGATGAGCCTCGCCAGAATGACATTGAAGTTGAACAAGTCCGTGAAGTAGAGGCACAAGAACAACAACCATTTGTTATACAGCATGTTGTACCTGATTGGCTCAAAGATAGGATGAGAAGAAGCCCCAGCGAAGAGATTGATCCAGCAGTTGAGATGGAAGGTTGTTAAAAGCGGGATCAGCCTCCTACAAAGAAGAGGAAACACGAAAAGGAATTTTTCAAAGATATCAAGCTGATGAGGTTATTTCTGGCACCTTCATATATAAATTTTACCAGGGTTGATTAATGATAGAGGCAAGCCGATTAGCAAGAACTATGTGGTAACAACTTTGGAGTGGGGCCTTTACGAGGTGCAGTTGAGAATGTGATAACTCCACCACACCTTCAAGGACAAATTATTTAAAAGGAAGGAGTACTTAAGAAATTGAAAATGGAGCATAGGCTTTGATAGGATATATAAATACGTTTATCTAGATCATACGAGCGGGGAGATTCAGCAATAGAGGCTTCGGCCAGGTTATCCAGAGAGTCGGTTAGTGGCTTGTTGGAGTTGAGAAAGATGGCACATGAGGCAGATAAATGGGTTACAGGAGTTCGTGCTAAGACAGAAAAGTTCATGGAAGACCTTGCTCATGCTTTCCAGCAAGGTTCCAGTATTACGGCACGTATGGAGGTAGTTGATCAAGCCTGGGGTGATGCTTCCATTCATCAGAGCAAAGTTATTCAGAGTCTGGAGGCCTTAAGGCATGTTCCTTTGCAGATGTTGATTGATGGAGGAGTCATTCAGGGGAATGATAGATATGACTTTTCTAGATGGTATTCTTCAGTAATCACAGGACGCGGTTTCTTCAACGCAGCACAGGCAGATTCAGCTAGAGTTCGAAAGGCTATGAAAAATATCATTGATGGAGTCCAGAACACTTTGGAGGCTATCTTTGCTAGAACGTTGAATCCCGGTGAGGTGACTACTGATAATTTGAGGGGTAGGCTGGTACCTTTCTTTTCAGAAGTGAGGACCTTTGTACAAGATGACTTTGAGAACACTTCTACTTTCTCCAGTTTGATTCAGAGTACACAGGATGCCTTAGTTGCTTGGAGAAAATCTTGTGCACGGCATGAACAGTCAGTCACGGTGTTAGAATTCCAGCTTGATTGCATTCCACCTATTTCAATTCAGGAGGTTGAGGCTGTACTTGCTAGATTCATTGAGTTTGCAGCCAGAGAGAAGGAGAACGGGAATGCACTACTGGACGATGATCTTCTAGAAGACTGTTTGTGGGCATTAATTGCCTTTACTATTTTGGGAGTGAGTGGGAATCTTTGATTCATTTAATGTACCACTCCCCATTCTGGCAGTTTTTAGGGTTAGGGCTGAGGTGGCTTAATCTTAGCCATTCTTTTGATTGTAATCTGAGCCGTCCTTTGGACTGAGCCATCTATAAAAGGGGGAGCCCCCCTCATTTGTAATTCATTAGAATAGAGATCAGATTAGAGGAGACATCAGAGAGTAGACATTTTGTTAGAGAGATAGTTTGATAGCTTAGCATAGTGTGGAGAAGGAGGAAAGTTTTCCTTTGAAAACTTTTGTAAGAGATTGTTGTGTAACACTTTCATAATAGATCTTTTCATTGATGGTGAAATTTGTCTTTGTTATGGACAGCTAGCAAGGTTTCTTCATTCCTTCAACTCCAAGTAGCTTAGAGTAGCTTAAAGTAGTACAATTTTCATTTCATGCAAGTAAATAGTAGCTGTGGATGTGTGGCATTGATCAAGGCAACTTCGTTTCATTCCATACCACTAGCGGCTTGCTAACGGCAAATTTGCCTTGCGTGGTCTACTAGAGCATTTCATAAACTTAACTTCAGTTGTAGCTCATGCCTTGGTATGCGTCGTTTTGACGGTATCTTGATGCTGGGTTGTAACTTGAAAATTACTCGCTATCCCTTTGAAGATTGCACCTACTTTGTGTAAGCTATCCAACGTGAGGCGAAACAGAGTTTGGTTGAAGCTGTTGAGATTGATCCCACGTCCCGTCTTAGAGTAGAATCTAGAACCCTCTTACCCTTACACTCATTTACTTTCCATTCATCTTTGGTTAGTTTTAGGAAAACGTACTTATTGCTAAATCATCCGCATTATACAAATCCCTTCCAATCATCCATCTACTGTTAACTGCAAATATTCTGAACAATTGTGTAAGTCCCCTCGTGAAAACAGCAATTCACATCAAACCAACTGAGGGTATTCTAAGTATTTCGGAACCTTGGAGTTGAACGTGCAAACTTTCTTGCAATCTTAGCGCACGGAATACTTTGATCAAGAGAGAATAGAGTAGCCTTTGGACAACTTTGTTCTGCTGATTGGTGCGGTCATAAAAATCACATCAACACTACTCGAGCGAGGAAGAAGAAAGAAGTTCGTTCAAGCGAGGGAGTTAAGTCAAGTGAGGAAATTCCATCAAGCGAAGAAGTTCAGTCAAGTGAAGGAGAAACAAGTGGAGAAGAAATTTCAAGTTTGTTCATAACTCCACCAAGTGCTTCAAGGTTTGCTCAACCAAGACCAGCCCAAGTTACTACACCAGTGTTTATTCGGCAACAACAACCAATTCAGGCTACTACACCTCAACAACAGTCAACCCAAGTTATTGTGTACCAGCGGTGACAACAAGTTCAAGCGATGGCTCAACTAGGAGGTCAACCGGCTTCAAATGGTGCTACGTGGTTGGTTACCAACCCATCTCCGCTAGAGTTTCCTGATTACAATGATATGCCGAAGAATCTTGAAAATTTTTGTACCAAGTTCATTGTCAATGATGTTAACCGCACGGCCGAGGATCATATCAAGATGTTTGAAAATCACCTACGAAATAGGCAGATTGGGTATGCAAACATGGCTTGCCACTTATTTCCACATTCTTTGGGAGAAGAGGCTCATTTTTGGTTCATTCACCTACTAGTGGGGTCTATAAAATCATGGGAGCAGATGAAGGAGGCCTTCATCGGAAAGTTTGGTATACCAGTCACCCCTGTAGAGCTTTATCGTCAATTTGCAGAAGTGAGAAGACAAGACCAAGAGCCCATCCATGCATTCAACAATAGGTTCCAAAAGGCCCTCACAAGGTTACGCACTCCTTATGTTGTTGTTGATGCTCGAGAAAGCTACTATTCGGCACTTGACCCTTTGACGGCGATGTTTGTGAAATCTCACCCCACTCCAACGAACATGAATCAAGCTTATGCTAAAGCAATTGAAGTAAGTCAAGGTTTAGGACAGAATATAACTGGACCCTCACTGTATACTGGCCTAGTCACAGTAAACAATCAAGTTCCAACGCTTGGCTCAACATGGAATCAACAAGTTCCGGCGCTAAATGCAATTCCACAACCAGCTTATCAAGTGCAAACACCATCAAGTCAGTTAGTTCTCCATCCTGGGATTCCTTTGTCCCAGACGCAAGTTACACAGCCTATTTATCTCCAAAACACAATACCGCCAATGAAAACTCAAGAAGAGAAAGATGAAATAAAAGATTTAATAGAACAATTGAAGAGGTTGTCAACTGAGGTGACTTACCTCAAAAATCAAAATAATCAGACGCAAACTATGCAATGAAACTATCAAGCACACCAAGGTGCTAACCGAAGATATCAAAATAATCCTCCAAGTCATCAGGATACCCATCAAGGATATAGTCATGAAAACAGTCATGGGTATAGAAGTAACAATCAAGGATTTCAGAAGAGGTCCTGGAATACAAGGCCCAACAACGGAGGTGTCCCATCACCATTGGACAACCCACCACCTCCCGAAAACCATCCTGCAGATAGAGTTTATATGGCCGAAAATGCCTCATCAGGATGGTGTAGGTTACATAACACGAACCAGCACTCTGAACTTCAATGTCACGAATTCCAAGTTGTGGCTGGTATTCTCAAGAGTGAAATAAGGAATACAGAGGCCACAGAAAACCCTCCAATTACAAGATATGAATTAGTCCTAGCGCCCAAATATGATCAGTCATTGATAATAGAAGATTGCAATTTCCCGCCTGAGTTTCAGAGTTACACGCCCCCACCAATTAATCATCAATTTCCATCAGCTTCAGCAAATGGTCCTATGGGGATGCCAGAGTTTCAAATACCATCAGAAGTTCACGCCACATATGCATCACCAGAAGAGCCTCTTCATAGAGATGGTTATGTTTTTCCACCTCTCAACAACAGTGTCTTGGTAGAAGGAAGAAGGGAGGTACAAGCTCTTCAGACTACTAGAGGTGAAGCTCCTAAAGTATATCAGAGGAATTACCACCAACAACGTGAACCTCTGACGTCATCGGTACCTCCAAATAATTTTACAACTCCACCGCACCCCAACGCGAGCAATAACCCAAGTTTACCAAGAGATTCTCCAGAGTACAAGTGGCAGAATACAACGCAAGGCGGAGGACAACAAGCCATTCAGCAACTAGTTCATCAAGTTGGGCAAAGACAGAAAGAGAGTCTTCCTAGAGAGGACGTGAAAAGACTTGGCTCTTATGTACTAGAAGAATTCAAAAGGATGAAGGTTAGTCTCCCCCTCCATGAGCTAATGAAGATTTTAGAGGTCAGAGATACAATTATGGGAAGTTTGTATGAAATGCCTGTTGTGAGGAGTACGTCCCAAGAAGCAACCAGTGCACCAAGAAATCTTCCTGTTTTCACATAGTCTTGTCCAGCGCAGGACACGAATATGGTAGAAGAGATGCCTTACGCGCCATTTAACACTTGGGAGGCTCCGCAACAGCCTCAAAACTTCGTAGGTATGGTACAAGGTTCTTCAAACGCTCCTGAAAAGTTGAGGATTGAAGATAAAAGGAGAGTTCAGTTCAATATTCCTACGGAGCAAAAGCAAAAACAAGAGCAAACACAGAATCTGAAAGATGTTGCTCAAGATAACCAAGTTCAATTGGATAGAGAAGATGAAAGTAAGAACGCTTCAGTAGATGGAAGGAAAAAGCCAGTCATTTTTTATCAGGGGAAGGATGAGCCAGCCCCATTCCTTGTTTCAGTCAGAATTTTTGGGAAATTATTGCATAACTGTTTGATCGATTCCGGTGCATCAAGTAATGTCATGCATTTGAAGGTATGTCAGGTGTTGGGTATAATTCCGCTCCAAACCAACAAGAAGGTGACTCAGCTAGATAAGACTGAAGTTCCAGTTGTCGGAGAATTAAGTAATATCCATATGCAGCTGGAAGCGGGTACCAGAATTCAGAGTCGCATTGACATATCAGTTGTGGATATACCAGATGGTTATGGCATGCTATTGAGCAGAGACTGGTCCAAAAAGCTAAATGGATACATCGCGACTAACTTCTCCCACATGTGGTTGCATTGGAGAGGAGTTCCAAATCAGATAAAAATTGAAAGTACACCGCGTCTCAGATTAATGATCACAGAGTGTGGTGAAAACAGTGAGATTTTGTTCGTGGAAACTGATTTGGGTTCATATAAGCCCGCTAAGAAAGAAGTCCTCTTGCTACAGAGCTCGAATGAAGAAAAGTCTTTAGAAGATATGCCTGCCTCCACCAAAGTATGGACTGAAAACGATTCAAGTGGGAATGAGAATGAAGAAATGTCCAGAGATTCTGTGTTAAAAGGTGTAAGGCAAGAGACAGAAAATGCCTCCATCAAAGACTTATCGTTACCCAATTCATGTAGAATTCACGAGGCTTTCCATCCAGAGAGTGCAGGTGCCATGAGTAAGATCTCCGTGGAGCAAGTCCCAAAGATGATTCAACAAGTCACTTTAAAAGAGGAATGTGGAGAAGTCAATAAGGGAGAGGGCCAGATTCAAACAAGGTTGTCTCAGTCGATGCACTTGGAGGATAAAAGGGATGAAGCTTTGGAAAGTTTGGCAAAGCATCAAGGAGTTATGAACAGACGGATCGACAAATTGTGGTTGGGCCCTTGTCAAGCTTCTGAGACTCTGGGAGATAATGCATTTAAGTTACGGACACGAACAAGAGACGATATCTCGTTGCCAGTCAACGGGCAATTCTTCAAGCATTATTTCCAATCTTAGGTTTCCTCTGGGAGCCTACTTTGTAACATAGTTAGATTAGGGTTTGTTTTCTCGTTTGCTTTTCTTTGTTTTCGGTTTGTTTTGGTTTTGGTTTTTGGTTTGTTGCCCTTTCGGTTTTTGGTTTGGCGTTTCGTCCCTTGAGTTGTCCACTCAAGTGGTTTTGGTTTGGAATGGGCAAGGATTTTAGGGTTTCCCATGGTGAAGGGGGTGATGATGGTTTTACTTTCACAACGTGGTTTCTTTCTATTGGGCTTTGTGTAAATTTTCAAGGGGCCAAGATTGTTTTCCTCGTGTCATCATCCAGTTTGGAATCAAACTCGTCTCGGGAGGTTAACCCATTATTGTGTCTTAACACATGAGTCTAAAGATCTCAAATACCTTACCTATCTCCACTCTGAGTCATTTTGGTTTCTTGGGAAAGGTTTTGGCAAGTGAAAATCTTACGTCTTGCTTCAGCGCCACTACAATTCTCAAACCCATTGGAGGCTTCATTGCCTGCCAGCCAATTGAGGAATTGACGAAAAATATCAAAAAAGAAAAGAAAGTGTGCTGAAAAGAAAATATCAAAAAAGAAAAGAAAATGAGAAATGAAAAGAAAAATATTATGAAATATTGGTTTTGGGAATATGCGAATAACTCCACCGGGGCTATGGTCGCCCGGCCGGCAGTGGAGCAATATTCGTGAGAATTGTAGCGACAACCTCATCGGGGCTATGGATGCCTGACTGGCAACGAGGCAATGTCTAGGATGCTTTTGAAGTTAAGATATTTGTATAACTTGTTGTGGCCGATTCCGGAAGTCAAGATGGTTTAGAGATGGAATGAATACGCACACACTCACAAGGTCTTGGATGAAAGTGTTCTGATCCAATATCGGATTTTTCTCCCCTTCTGAGTAATTGTCCTTTCCGTATGATGGTTAGAGAAAGATTAACCAAGGTTCAATTCTTAAAGTGTTTTTCAACACTTTCCCATGGGGATGCAGGATAATGTTGTGACCTTTTCACACATCACCCCATTCAAAGATCTCTCTCTCTCTGTGTCTCTCTTTTCTGCTGTCTGCCTTTCCGGGGATGTGCCCGTTTGTGAGCTTAAACGTTAAATTTTGGCTAAGTCTATAGAATTAGGGTTTTGAGTTTTCTGGTCAATTTAAAGTCAAATGGAGTGAATAAGTTGGCTAACCAATTTTTGAGCTTAGCGTTGCAGTCAGTATGCTTCCAACAAGCTCCCTCTGAATTTTCACTGAATTCTGCCAATTTTCTATTTTTAGTAAGTGTCAATTTGGGGTTTGTTTTCTCGAGATTTTCATGTTCTGACAGCTGCATTGCATTCTAAGCACTTTGAACTCATCACTAGCAAAATTTGAGCAGAAACGGACAACTTGCTATTTTTAGCAGTCCTGCCTTCAAGGTCCATTTTAGGGTTTGCATGTTGAATTTTCAGATGCATGTCTGAGGTTTCTTTGTGGGTTTTTCGAGACCATCGCAGTGATGTAACATGCAAAATGAGACGATGACTTTCAGTATTCAGCCTTCAGAGGCTATTTTGAGGGTTTGCATGTTGAAGTTTCTCGGTATGTCGGCATTATTTTTACGGGTTCACAGGGAGAAACGCGGCGGGTAACATGGCCGAGTTAGTCACTTTTAGACTTACTATTTTAGCCAAGCGCTTGCATGTGATGAATTTTCACAGGTTTTCTAGGTCTTCCAGATCTCTGGGTAGTTGACATGCAAAATCATCTAGCGGTGGTTGATCACTTTTGACCCTTACTGTTTCCCAGCAAGTACACACTCAGGCAAGCACCCAACACCTTGAATCCAGAACACGGTGACATGCTATGAAGCGGAGATGAATGGAGCTCTGAGGGCCCCATGCAAGATGAATTAGGGTTCCAAGCGGAGACCGAAAATGGGGGTCAAGCGGAATTTCCAGCTGAAGTATCCCATCATGATCGGCATCTTCCAAGGTGGCGGTAAAATTTGAAGACAAACGGAGGCACTTACTATTTATAGTAAGGCGTTCAGCCAATAAAGTAGTGAAAGCCAGTATGCATGTGAATGGGCAAATCCTTGATAGGGACCCCATGGCTCAATTTCAAATTTGAGCGAGTTGCGAGTTCAAAGAAACACTTACTGGCCACATGAGGCTTGTCTTGAAGATTAGGGTTTCCCTAAATTCAAAGGCCGAGATCCGGCTTGATCCTGCAAATTACAACATGTCCACAACCAACACTCCCTCGAGCAAACAACGCCAAATTTGAACTTATTGCAGGCAATTTTCTTTAGTAGAGTTTGCTAAAATAGCGGGTTCAAGCGGATACTCCCAGGCACGGCAAGCTTAACCACATCTCTCGAGTTGAAACTAATGAGAATCAAGCTATGCGGAGCTAAGGAAATTAGCTTAAAATGCAAAATTTGAAGAACTTTCTAAAAATAGCAAATTAGGGCAAGTTGGGGGCATCATGAACAATTCACTTTAAATCAGACGAAAGCTGGAAAATTCATCCAGGTCTGATAAACTTGAAGCTTGACACCCTCGAATCTGCTCCAGAAGCTTGAAGATGGCATGAAAATTCACTAAGTCTAGCAAACTTGAAGCTCCAGCATCAAAATGCGCCCAAGGGGAAGAAGAAGTGATTGAAATTTGTCCAAGTCTGAGAAAGTTGAGGTAGGCATGGTGAAATGCGCCCTTGGGGTTGAAAAAGTGAAGAAATTTCTCTAAGTCATGAAAATTGAAAGAAGGGACCCTTGAATGCGCCATTGGAGGAAGATGCCATAGAGAAAATATTCTAAGTCCTTCAAACTTGAAGCTTGGCCCCCATTTGTACCTAAGGAGAAGAAGGCACTTAAAATTTTTCTAAGTGTTTCAAATTTGAAGAAGGACCCTCCAAATGCGCCCTAGCTTGATGAGATGAGTTAAAGAAATGCTAAGGAACTCAAATTAGAAGCACATGGCCTCAAATGCGCCCTTGAAGCTAAGTGGAGGGTAAAATTCTTCTAAGTGTTTAAAATGAAAGCTCAGGGGTGGAATTGCGCCCAAGACAAGAAGGAGGTGATTGTAAAATGCTAAGTGTTTGAAAACTTGAAGTGCACCCCTCCATATGTGCCTTGAAGAAGAAAAGGATTGAAAATTTCACTAAGGCATTTAAAACTTGAAGCTCACCATGTAAGATGCGCCTTTGACTTGCATGAAGAATTAAAAGTTTTCAAGTGTGATAAATTTGAAGTAGGCACACCCAAATGCGCCTAAGATGCATACAAGACATATGATGACAAAATCAAAGCAAATGCATGCAAAGGAGGAAAGGGACAGAATACGTCCAATTGAAGACAAGAATACATGCATGCATGAAGACAAAGAATCAAGGCGTCCAAATAAAGCATTGACATGCAAAATACAAGGCGTCCAAAGTATGAAGTGGGCCCCATCCCATATGCCTTGACTTTTGAAGGAAGTGTTCTACATTTGAAGTTTGACCCCATGCATGCGCCTTAGCTATTTAAGAGAGCCTTGAGGAATCTTTAAGTCATTCAAAATTTGAAGTGGGCCCACTTTGATATATGCCTTAACTTGTGGAGAGCTAGAGAATGTTCTAAACATAGAAATTTGAGTATCCTCCTCATATGCCCAAATGCGCCCAAGTTAACAAGTCAAAGGTGGCGTTTGAAACTTCATCCTCCTCCTATGCCAAAATGCGCCCAGATCATGGCATGTAAAGACAAAACATGAAAGTCAAAAAGTCAAGGATGTTTTATCCTTCACCCTATGCCAAATGCGCCCTCAAGGTAATAGCATGTAAAGAAAATTCCTAAGGCAAAATTTCATCCTCCTCTATGTGTCATATGCGCCCATGTTGGAAGTCAAGGGTCAAAGGGCGTTGGAAGTTTGTCCTCCTCTACATGCAATATGCACCCATCCTCTTGCCTATGTGATATGCACCATGTAAAGGGTGAGTATGGAATGAAAAGTGGTAAACAAGGTGAAATGGATAAGTGGGAATATCCTGAGGCTTTGAAATTTAAGATATCCTCCATGACATGTGAAATGCGCTCAAGGCATTTAATAGGATTTTTTCTAAGTGAGTTAATAAAATTTCCTCGCAAGCAAAATGAATGATTGAAGTTGAAAAAAATTTCTAAGGCACGGGTGCAAAGTGTGCTAAGTGATTTTAAATTTTTTTTCTAAAGCACAAAAATTTTCTTCCTTAGGAAAAATACGCCTAGACTTGGAGTGATGAAATTTCCCTGAGACATGAATAAAATTGCCAGAGAAGAAGTCAGAAGATGCCAGCTTCACAGGGTTGATAAAATTCAAGTCGGAGCAACGAGATACTCACAGGGATGAAGAACAAGAATAAATTTGTTGAAAATTATTTTTCCTAAGGTTCAAAATTCAAGAAAAATTAAATGAACCCATTCGTTGTGAACCCATGAACCCATGAATTCGACAAGTTCTGAAAGAAATTTTCTTCTGGGTATTGAAGATTGTCAATGAGGAATGGATTTTAAGGTCTTCCACAGCTTGCCAAGGATTCTGAGGTGAAGATTTTAAATGGGCACCAGGTTGGTGAATTTCCTAAGGAAAATTTGAAAAAATTTCTAAGGCAAGGAATAAAATGTGTTGTTGACATAAAATGCCTTGGCGGATGAATTTGAAGTTGGATGCCTAGATAATTTTTGATCAAATTCCTAATGAAAGCATTTTTCTCGAGCCTGAGTTGGATGAAATATCAGAGTGAAGTATGCCCGGGCGAAATACAAGATGGGTTGGAAATTTGGCTAAGGCATGAAGAATTTGAGGATGAAGTTTGTTAGAGGAAAAACGATGAGCCCATCAAATCCAGAGATTACTTAGAACTTGGAAATCAAAACGCCAGGATCTGGTAAGTGGAGTGGATCTATATTGTAACGTGTTTTGATGTCCTTTTGTTTGTTTTGCAAGCTGAACGTTGGGACCATGGCACGATGACTTGGAGTAATGAAGAAAATAGTCCAAGATGATAAATCACGAAGGAAGAAAAGTTGCAAGAAATGGCTAAGTGTTGGAGTCTCTCCTTGAAGACCCAGTATGCACCCAATGCAGTTAGGCGGTCGGCAAGGAAGAAATGAGCAAGCTGGGATGGAGAGAAAATGAAACCCAAACAGAGTATTTAAAATTTTGGGCAACATCAAGGAGGAAAATCATCATTAAGAAGAAGAAGAATAGGGATTCTGATCTTGGAATTTCAAAAATGGAAACATGCTTCTCTTCGGTCAAAGTTGAAACCACCCAGTAGTCAAACTCATCCAGTTTGCAGTCAAAAAGAAGAACAGTGTGAACGCGTCTCTGGACAGGAATCTTCTAGAGGATGGTGGACATTAATTATTCATTTATTACTCCACTCCTCTTTTTAGGGTTAGGGCTGAGGTGGCACAATTTGGGCCATCCATCTGATTAATAATTGATGTCTCATTGAATTAGCCAGCTATATAAAGGCATCCCCTCGGCTGTACTGCTATTAGTAGTAAGTAGAGATGAAATAGAGTGGCGGAGACGCTGGTTGTAATATCTTAGCAGTAGTTTGAAGAGAAAGTTTGAAAACTTTGTAAAGAGATTATTCTTGAAAACTATTGTAATAAAGATCTTTCATTGAATGGGTAGATTCATCTTTTTTGTTATGAAGTGGCTAGCAGATTTCTTCATCATAGACTTCAAATTGGCTCAAAGAAATGGAAGTAGTTTTCGATTTTCATGCAAGTAGATGTTAGTTGTGGATTTGTGGTTTCAATCGAGACAACTTCATTTTTATCCATACCCTTGCTTTGGCAATACGTTTCTTAATATTAGTCAAGCTGGAAAACATTACAAATAGCGATTGTGATTCAAAGTGTTTGTATGCATTGTTCTAATGGTACTTACATGTTGAGTTATAATTTGAAAACCTCTTGTCACTCCCTTGAAGATTGCACCGACTTTGTGTAAGTTGTCCAACGTGAGGCAGAGCAGAGTCTGGTCGAAGCCCGTCGAGATTGATCCCACGTCCCGTCCTTAGATATAACATAAACTTCTTAGGCCTTACACTCATTTTTAAATTCAGTTCATTTCTAGTTAGCGTTAGGAAATTTGCACTTACCTGACAAATCATCCAAATTACATGAAATCCCTTAATCCGCTGTTTGCTGTCAACTGCCGAACAATTGTGTAAGTCCCCTTGAAATACCAGCAAAACACATCGAGCCAACTGAGGGTATTCTATTGCATGAAGGAACCTTGGAGTTAAATGCATGATCTATCTCGCAATCTTAGCATGAAGGAGACTTTGTTCAAGAGACGATAGAGTATCCGTTGGGAAACTTTATTCTATGTTGGTGCGGTCACGAAAATCACATCAACAATACTATTGTAGTATTTGTTGTCTGTAGCATTCTTGGTCACTATCTGCCCAAAGGTCTTGCAGTATGATGTAATGACATGTAAGCAACCTTGGTAGTCGGTTGAGGAGATGGTCAACCTCTAGGTTGACGTGCAATCTATCCTAGATGACTGATTGAGGGATCTCTCGCCTGAGAGCCTCCCTCCGTACGTGATCCATCAACAAGATGTCCCACAGGTCCACCAAATCCTCCGTCGACGCGTCTTCCCTATCTTCATTTGCTTGCATTGGTTCCTCGGTCAGCTGACCCATCACAATGCCATTCTCCCATCGAGGTGATTTTCCCAAGTTCACTTAGGCAACGGCGCCAAATGTTTACTCGTTGGGATAACTTTAACGTACAATGAGAATAAACAGATGAAACTTACAGAACATAGAGCATGTATAGAAATCATTCACGAATAAGATATTGCCTATGTTCCACAGTATTTTGGGGATAGGGACAGGGGGACTGAAGAGGACGCATTTCCGAGACGTTTCCTAGGGGGGCATTTTTAGGGGACGGTAGGGGACGGTGACATACAAAATACATATATATATATATATATATATATAGATATATGATTTCTTCAAAAATTTATTAATATATTATAGAGAGAGAGAGGGAAAGAGAGAGATATGTCAATAAATTAATAATTGATAACAACAATATCAATATGTAAATAAATCACGAGACCAGTAGTATAACAGCATAATAAATGTCATTAAACTTATTATTGTAGCTTATGATCCAGGTATGTTTGTATTTCATTGGGAATCAATATAAATTAGATTTTGAAGGAAATGTTTGTTGCTGTAATCAAATCAGACTTATATCAGACCTGTAATACAATGTATTCAGATTTGATATAGTGCAAATAAAATCAGGTTTGAGGTTGAATGTTTCATATTTGTTGATGTTATCATAGTAGTTATCATTTCTATGTTTTTATGCAAATGATTTGGCATTAAAATTCAATCAAACACAAGAATAAACATTCAGAAATCAGAACTCAGTCACTTTGCATGCCAAATGTTTGACAAAACAGCCCAAACTCAAGAATCACCTTAGAAAGGAGGACGAAATATTTAAAAAATCAATTTTTTAAATGTTTTTTTTAAACCCAGGAAGCTCCCTGTCCGTGGGGGACGGCTAGCCGTCCCCGATATGATGAGGGACGTTTCCAATGTCTCCCATCCGTACCGGGGATGGGGAACCGTCCCCAAAGGGCATGGGACGTTTCCTGCTAGTTGGGCTCTTACGAGCACCGTTGGGGGATGTCCCCTTAACGTCCCTTGTCTCAAGGACGGTTGGGGACAGGGACAGTGGGTTTTGGGGCAAGGGACACGTCCCCATGTAACACAGTATTGCATTTATTCATCAATTACTAGCAAGTACAATAGCATAATGTCATCATCATAATAGCATAGTACCATCCCGACTACAATGAACCAAGTACATATAGTCACTGGCATTGGTTGAGAAACCAACCGTCATGATGCTTCATATAGCTAATCCAACTAGTCGGGGACTTAGTTTCCCAAGACAACATGTAACATAAAGTGTATGAAATATTTGCTATCTAACTATAGGTTTATCTAATTACAACCGACTACAGCCGAATATGACCGTCTATGGCCAACTACAGTACTCATAACCTAGTATCTGAAGAAATGGTAGAAAAGCTAGGTTTGAAAAAGAGAAAACATCTCAATCCATATAAATTTTCTTGGTTTCAAAAGGAATATGGATTGATAGTGAATGAGTAGTGTTTAGTTAGTTTTCAGATTGTGTCATATGAGAATGAAGTCTTGTGTGATGCTATGTCAATGAGTGCATGTCATGTGTCATTTAGAAGACCTTGGCAATTTGATAGGGGGGCTATCAACTATCTATGATGGTAGAATGAATTTGTACACTATTGTGAAAGGTGGACAAAAATATGTTTTGAGTTCATTAGAGGAGAAAGAGGAGGAGGTGAAGGACAACATTCCCATAATTTGTTGCAATTCAAAAAAACAAGTTATGAGGATGACAAGAGAGGTTGAGAACAACTTGATGAAAGTTCCTATGAAGGAGACTCCAAATGGGAATAGAGAAAGTAGTAATGGTTTTGTGCCATAGCAACACAAATAAAAGGAGACAAGCATGAAGATTGAAGGTAAATTACCAAGGAAGTGGAGATTCAAAGAGGAAACATTGTAATTCATGGTTTTGTGCCATAGCAACACAAATAAAAGGAGACAAGCATGAAGATTGAAGGTAAATTACCAAGGAAGTGGAGATTCAAAGAGGAAATATTATAAATTACAGCTAGGGATATAAGATTTTCTCATGAAAGCCATGAATCAGATTTGCAGAGCATTACAAGTAATGGTAGTCTACACTTGAAGATGGAGGACAAGAGAGGAAAAGAGGGAAGGGAAGATATCAAGTGAATAAAGATGAATTTTGGATAAAGAACAAGCATGGGATCACCATCCCAAGTACTTACAAATGTTCATGAGTTTCAAACTCATTGAACATTTCATTACCTGACAGGTCTGATGCAGGAGCATCTACGTCCATAGGCAATCCTACATCAATCAAAAATATTTCCTTTGCTTTCCTTTCAGTTTTGTTGCTTTTTGTTTGTTTCTGTTGGTTTTTGGGTTGTGGCTTTAAAGATTTTTTGAGGCAATTTGGATCAAATTATGGGCATCACCTTGTGGAAGGGTTTATTTGTATCTGCAAATTCAGTTTGGTGAGAATTGGATGATAATTGGTTACGTTATGGCTTTGAGGGCTTTTGGTCCATTACTGGTTTGCAAACTTCAGGGTTGTAGTTGTACTTTCCCTTGTAGATGTTTGGTCTGCTACTGACCTTTGTGGAGTTTTGGTGTTGAATCAACCAATTACAATCAGTTCCATTGTGTTTGACTGGTACCAATGGGTTTGTCCACATTTGCAAAAATATCTTAGTCAATTGAACCAAATTCTTTTTTTTTTGGCTCAAACACTTTTACCAAGTTCCAATATTTTTCCCTGCGCATTCAACACCAAATCGATTTTCCACTTTGCACGAACTTCGAGGTCATCTGAGCTTGTGGGAACTTCTTTCCCATATACCTCGTAGGAATTACATTTCCAATTGAAGTATGCAGGTTTCCCATGGCCATCAAGATTTGTGGAAGAATGTGTGTGATCTGAACATTTGAAAGTTTAGTCAGCCAATTTAGATGAATAATCTCGATGACGATGTCAACATGGTTTAGTTGCAGATGAATATAATTGAACCAGATATGTGCACCATTTAAAGGTTTAATTCAATAAGCAAAAAAAGGATGAAGACGATGTAATGATGGCGTCACTTGGTACAATTGCAGAGTTTTGTTGGCCAACCAATCATGAAGTAAAATTTGCTATTTGAACTATCCGATTGCAGGTTTGTTGCTTGCTACTACATCTATGAGCTTTCAGCTTGTTGTTGCACTTGCAAACTTTTGACCTATTATTGCACTTTCATTCTAGTAATAATTTTAGTTGCAAAAATGACCAAGATTTGATCCAATTCAATTCCTAACTTCCTGAGGATAAGATGGAGATCAACGCATGCTGGAAAGGGGGATTGATCTTTTCGAGGGAAAATAGTTTTAGGAAGTTTGCAAAAAGGGTGATAGGTGATTGTGATCAAGATTGATCCAGGGTTGTACTCCTATATTGTAATTTTGCTACCTGAAATTAATAGAATTGAAATGTGTTAGTCCTTGAGCAACTTTTGCAGTGGATTGTTCTATTGGCTGCAAGGTTGGGTTGTTTGATAGGACCCCCTAACCTTGACTGCATCACATCTTCATTAAAGTGTCACCATTGATTGCAGTTATTACATGTTTTGTGTGAATCCAATGACTTTGTTGCACAATTAGCTATAGGCACTAGTCTACTACGAACTCCATCCCCCCATCATCCCAACACACTCAATCTAAATCAATTTAAACATCTTTCAATTCATCTTTTAAGTAGTTTAATCTACTGCCACATTTAAATGCATGAAACAACACTAGGGGCATTCTTGAAATGCATTTTAAATAGCTAATGTGGTAGTCCATTTGCTTAATAAGGTGCCTAACCTTAAATTTTGCAAAACAGCATTTAGGCACAAAATGACGACCAACATAGGGGTGGTGCATTTTGCATTGGGTATGATTTGTATCAGGTTAAGTGGTATTATCTATTACAGCACCTTAGGGAAGCCCCCCTTGGTTTAGCAAAGCCAAAAGTGAAGAAAGCTTTACCCACCTCAATAATTGGTCCAATGTTTCCCTGCCTAATCATAAGATTGAAGGTTTTTCCCTGGATTTGACACCTCTAGCACTCAGGAAGAGGCTTACTTTTAAGGATTTGGAACTAGCAATTTTTTATCAGAAACAAAACGCAATAATACTTGCACTTCTTGGTCTTGGTAAACCTTTTGTTATTTATAACTTTATACAAAAGCAGTGGTCTGTCTATTGATACAATTCCAACCTTGAAGCTACACACTGATGTTTTATGAAGATGGAAAAAAAGGAATGTGATTGCAAACATAATGTCTCAGATTTTTTTAGTCTGCGCAGTGCAAAACTTTATGAATCCATGTTTCTCTAAACAAGCCTCATTGAGAGCACAATGTTTTCTAGAGAGAGATATGTTATCACCCATAGCTTGATTATTATCGATGCAAAACATTATTTATTTGCTATCAAAAGAAAGCTCTCAAAGACTACCTTCCAATGTTACAAACACCACTCTCTTTTGAGCAACAAGTCAAATGCTGACTACTTCAATCAAATAAAGTCACATGATGGCCAGGAAGCCCCCCAAAAGAGCCAAACAACCATGAAAAGAGTAGATTCTGCTCATATCATGTGGAAGAATTAATAGAGGACTGATAGCCAACTTAGACCCCTTTTTATGTCTAATAATGATGGAACTATGGTGCCAAAGCCTATATTTAACTATGGAAATTATAACCAATGATCCCTTCACATTCCCCATCCTTCCAGTAATGCAAGATAGCAGTGTAGGAGAAGAAATTCTGAAAAACAAGTCTCATAACTTGAAAAATTCACTCATAACACAATAACTTTATAGACAAGAAGCAACTAGTATGGGAATCTGACCGGACACTGAGATCTCATTCCAGAGAGTTGCTTCACTTGTTTTATGCCAATCTATATTCTTAACAAGTTACAGGTCCACCATGTAAGCTGTTCAGGATTTAAATTTCTCTGAAGATTTGTCTGGTCACAGAAAGTTCATATAACTTGCACCAGGGGTACCATATCGTGAACTTCCTGCTACCCATGTTTGTAGCGAGAATGGCAATGTCTCCTACGGGGCAAGCCTAGTCATAGTTGTAAAAATGCATATTTAGAAAAATTGTTTTGTAATATATGAGACAGTTGTAGATTGTTTTACTAAAAGATTCATGGCAGGCGTCAGAGTTAGGCATGGTTACTCTGCAGCAAATAAGAAGACAAATCCTGTTACTTTCAAAAACCAGCCAGATTCTAATAACTAATGCAGAAACACATGCACAAATGAACAACTGTACTAGGTGTATCTCAGGGCGACCACTCTCTTCAGTGATTAAGGAATTCTGCTCTCTTAATGTGCATTAGGTGCAATCTGATTGAATTAATGAGAGCTGGTTCAACTTTGAAGATCATTATCTTTAGACAGGGACCTTACTCTCAGTTCTGTGGGAAATAGTCTGTAAAAAGCAACTGATTCAACAACCTTCAACAATGACTGCTATCAACCAGGAAGATCAATATCTTCAATATCTTTAGACAGGGACCTTACTCTCATTTCTGTGGGAAATAGTCTGTAAAAAGCAACTGATTCAACAACCTTCAACAGTGACTGCTATCAACCAGGAAGATCAATATGTTCAATATCTTTAGACAGGGACCTTACTCAAAGTTCTGTGGGAAATAGTCTGTAAAAAGCAACTGATTCAACAACCTTCAACAGTGCCTGCTATCAACTAGGATAATCAATATCTTTAGACAGGGACCTTACTTTCAGCTTCTGTGGAAAAAAGTGTAAAAAGTAACTGATTCAACAACTTTCAACAGTGACTGCTGTCAACCAGCAGATGTCACTGCATGAGTGCACGCTTGAACTCAAAGATTTTTTTGTTAAATTTGACCTCTCTTGTTTTCGTACCATTATTCTATGCAAATATTTTTGTCCAAGGGATGTCAATTATTTACCAGAAATTGAATGAATATTCAAATGAATTGCTATTGTGTTTTCTTCATGAAACGAAATGCTTGCCTCAGAGGTGCGCTATGGGCAACTGTTCACCAAGTATTGACATAACCTTGCATTTCCCTTCAATTTCAGATATAGGTGACTTGTAAAAGGTAGTTTATTAGGTTTATTATAGGCCTGGACATTTGTTTTATGTGTTATCTCTATTCTTAAAAGATGCAAACAGATGCAGAACATTAATGTCCTTCATTATCTTTAACTCTCTAGGAGAACTCAACACAGGCTTGACCTGGGTATCAAAGGATATTAAAAAATCATTTCCGAAAATCAATTTCCTAGGCCCGCTTGCCATTCAGAACATCAAATTAACTATTCGCCCTTCCTTGGAAACCAGCTAGAACTGCAATCTTCTCGTGTCGTGGAAACCTACATCCTCTCTTATCCTCGAAATTAAAGCCAATATGTGCTTCTCATTGGATTTTGTTTAGAGAAACTTTGGAATCCTCTATATTCCTCCATAAAGTGATCTTCTCATTTGCAAGTATTATATTTACTGTGGACTTCACATATCCTTCTTTTGCCCATTGTCAAAGAAATACAACATGTACCTCCAAAGTTACTCCATTTCTTGAGCACTAGATTCCTATTTCCTGTGGTTGGTTGAATTCACCCAATGTTTTCAATCAAGTCCTTTCAAACAGAATATATGCTTTATAAGCTACTTGTCTTCACTAAAAGGAACACCCAATGCATTGTTGATTAGCTGAATTTCTTGCCATAGTTTAGACACAGCCTGGTTCCCAACGACTTGTGTGGGTCCCTTATCCCAGGACGACAGAACCTGTGACCTAGAGATACTTGCCCCTAATTTGAGGAAGGCACATATTGCTGGAAGCAAGCAAGACATACCTTCTTGAGTTTCACGTTAACTGAGAACTGCAGAAAACCCTCTATTGCAGAAATTCACAATAAATGTAAGAGAGTATGTGAACATATCAGAATCCCCAGAAAATGCAAAAGATATTTGAATCCAGTAATTCCTTGCAGAACTTTTAAAACAAATTGAGCAACTGAACCATCGGGTACATTCTGAAGGGACCAAAGACCTTGAAGCATTAACTCGAGATGTGGTACCCTACGATTGTTAAACCAATCCCACTATTCTTGAGAAGATAGGATAGATTCTGGGACACCGCCGTTAGATAAACTAGCGTTTGTCCTTCTCTACTCAGATTGCACAACTTAAGGAAACAAAAGATTTTAAATGCAAGCCAAATCACAAATTTCGTTTGACAAAAAGAACACTCTCAAAATTGCTAAAGTTACCCGGATTTTCGTCACGTTTGTTGCTTAAAATGCCCGTAAACGTAGCCAGCTTGTCCATGTAATTGGATGAACCCCTGTGAGTTGTTTTCCTAGCAATGCAGGATTCTGTATCATTACACCATCCTCCGCCCTGTTTTCAGGCATGTTTACTTACCATTAGCCGGTCTCAACTATTACAAGTGTATATGAACATTTACTACCAGGAGATTATAACATGAGTAACCTACCCACCAGAATAAAACATTAAAAAACCCCAGTATGAGTCATCATATGTACATTTAAAGACGTTTCAGAAATACCCTTATAAAATGCAAGCGTATAATTTCGGTGATATAACACTAAATGCCGCCACTTTTTGGTCAGGGGGAAGTAAAGAAATAAATGTAAAAGATTTGATTGAGGTTCAATCATAAATGATAGTTCATTTATCGCGCTATGATACTCAACATTTATCTGGACGTAATCTATTTTTTTATCTATCATGGAAAAAGGCCAAAAATGAACTCTGCTACTCAAGCATGAGACAAGGATGGATTGTGCCTGGTCTAGGAAATGCGTGCATAGATTGTAGACCTGAAAAATAGTTGACAGAGTGTGAACTTTGGCATTACCTCAAATTGTAGGAGCCAGTTATTTGCTCCTGAACCAGACCCCCTGTCCAATCGGTAGGCTGGCAAAGAGCCATCCAGACAAACTGCATTGCAACATTATTTATATATTAGAGAAAAAAAACTTGTGGAAATATTTGTTATAAGAAATCATTCTGTGCATCATATCCATGCTAAAAATGCACTTTACATAAGGCAGTGTCGTTTCTGTTACAATACAATTTCTTCAGCACGATAAGACAAGTAAGACAGATCGTGCAAATCTATAAAGACTATTAAAAAATTAACACAATGTTGTGAAAACATTCGTCATAACTCTCTGTACATTTTTTCAATCAATGAGCCATTCTCAAATGCTTCAGATCTAAGTTTAAAATGCACTTTATATAAAGACAATGTCGTTTCTGGTAAAATACAATTTCTTCACTGATAAGAGAAATTCTTTATGAAAGGAGAAACTTGTCAGGCAAAATGAGATCCCAAACCAAAGGAGAGAAAAACTTGCAAAAAGAAATTGCTGATCAAGCAACGGACCATGAGAACTATAAAGAGGTGATAGCCAATCAATTTCAATATCTGATAGAAATTAGATTATTATGTGGAAACCTATAATTATAGACTTGAGTCTTGGTATAAGCCTGAACTGATTCTTTATTGGAACATTCTCCCGCTGCTGTTATCCAAAATGTCGAACACAATTCATACTGAACTCTAGAAGGTTTCAGATTCAAAATGGGAACTTATTTGAGGCCATAGCAAATTTTGCTTACTAATGAATACTTACACTATATGTCATTGAGATTGACTAAGTAGATGCAATACGGTCTTCCTAGACTTATGTTACTGGCTTTTAACATTTGAGCTCTATCCAAAAAGAGCAAGTTGTTATCCATACAATCAAACCAGGGCATCTGAAGCATTTCAAAGAGGGTGTGTAAGCTGAATACATGAATACATATATCTACTGCAAAATACATCGTGATGTTTTGGGACTTACAAGCTCCTAATTCTGCTGCTATCTCCACCAGAGTCAAATTCACCATCAGCTTATTAGTTGAATCCTTTCTACTCCTCCTAGATCCCCTGGCTGCATCAATCATTATTGTGGAAACAGTAATAACATATATTACTACTATCCACTTAAGAGATATAATATGAGTAACACTCTTTCCTAATTGGGAATTTCTCATAGCACCCATTCTGGTTATAGATGGTCTGGATCAATTTGTTGTTAAAAAAGCAACAGAACTGAGAACCCAATATTTGTAAATGTAAGTTCACACCATAAGATCGCTGGGGCCTTCTGGTACTCACTTTTAAAAGGCTTTGTACTGTATTAGATCTATGTACTAGAATTCAGAACCAAAATCTAAGCGTACACCAAAATTCATCAATATGAAATCATCTTCATCTTTGTTCCATCTAACCTTAGTAAACAATTGCTACAAGGCCGGCTTAAAGCCTCCTCCCGCCTGGATAAATACAAATCTATACATGCTGAGCCGCAACATCAATCGCAATATGATACAAAAAAAATTAATAACATTGTTGTATTAGCACTCGTGAAGCATAGTCTTTTTTTGGCACGATGTGGAAATAAATCATCCCAAACGGCTCCCTTAATCCAATCCATAACCAAATAAGTGGCGCTATCCACAAATTGCTAATGCGTCGTTTCTGTCATCCAATTTGATCCAACTTTAACACCATTTTTAGTGATTTACAAAGCAAATTCACAGAACAACTATAGCATGCATTGTGTAGAGACGTAACAGTTAAGATACGAAGAAGATATAGCTGATTCCTTGAGCGCATGAAATGGAAAAAGCTGTTATTGTGTGTTAGTGGAATTAAATTTTTGGATTCAAGACTTGTCAAAAAAGATAGAAAGATTGAATTTCTAATAGTAATTGGGAGAACACTTGTTTGTGCTATCATTAAGCTCAATGCACCACAGTAATAAAATGTTTGCGGAGTGACTGTATTCGCATATTAAAAGTTCTAGAGCGGAAGGCAAGTACTTTTGGGGTTTGATTTTAAATTCTTGATCAATCTCATGTGCTTGAAGACAAAAGAAAAGGCGTTGTCCTTATGTTCTGCAGGAGGACCCTACTAGGCTATGTTGGTGCCCTATCACTAGTGGAGTCTTTTACATGGATGCCAATAAGACCCATAATGTAAAAGGTCTGTTATAATATATTAATGTACAACCTGTCAAAGATAAAGATAAGATAGTGATATCAATGTTTATAAAGGTCAAAATTGGTTTAGGGAGATTTTAAAAGTATAATAAAAAATTGTAAGGGAGTAAATTAATTAAATTAATTGAGTGGCACTGAAATAATCAATTTTATTTATGATGAAAAGTTGGGGTTGTTTCAATAATTGAAATAAATATAAAAATTATATGAATAAAATATTTGTATTTAACTTTAAATTTGATTGATATTTATTGTGAAAAATATTAATAGAAGATTTGTAAATTTATTACTATTCTACAAATGATCAAACCAATGTCCTTAAGTTAGTAAATTGTATGTCTATCATGTCGATTTATCTCTATGCCTACAAAATCGATAACCTTGCTTATGGATTTGAACTCTACATGTATGGAAATGATCTACACAAAAATTAACAACAATAACTTTCTTGAGTTGATATTTAGATTCTACAATGTGAAAGGGATGGTATTTATACACACCATTTAGGAGTTTGTGAGGCTAGAACTAATCTCCTTCTTGTTAAGTCATTATTGTCAATTTAGCAAGTCGGAGAAGATTATCAAAGATAACAAACACTTGGCAATGACATCTAAGATATCGATATAAGTTGATAACACATTGTTCATACTTTATAATTATAATGCTCTAGTGAAAAAAAAAATTATGTATCTTTAATGGTTTGAAATGATTTAGATTTTTTCTATAAATACAACACATTAACACACATGTTAGTGAATCAAATTTTGAAGTCAATAAGCAATGGCTAGATGGAGGGAGTAAATACTGGGATCATTTCCACACCCATATAATTGTCCTTAGTTTTTTTTGAACCATAAATTTGATCTATGATAATGAAAGGATGAATTGAAGATTAAAATTGATCCCTTATAATGTGTGTAGATGCAATGAAATTAGGTTTAAGTTATTTGTCAATTTTTGTACTAAAATACACCAATTGTACACTAGTCATTACATTATGATCAATCCAATAAAAATGAGCCCAAAACAAAGGGAAAATTCTTAAGGTGTGCAATTTTTACCTTTAAAAAATAAAGAATCTAGCCCAAATGCAAGTGTAGTTTGAATAAAATAATCTTGAAGAGAATAAAAATAAAAGGAAATATGCACTAAAAGAGAAAGTATATCAAAAGTAATTGTATCCTTCAATGCCTCACATATTTCATCATATTTATAACCATGTTGAGAAGTTGGTTCCTATTTAATTATGAAGAAGAAACAAGGTGAATAAATGAATCAATCTTCCAAGCATAAAGTATTATGGAAGCAAAAAAAATTTCCTATATCGGTAAAGATCAAACATCTCTTAAAAAAGAATTAAACATATCTTATTCTTATAAGTCATGAAAGTCTAGAGAGATTTATATGAATTGTTAATTTCTATAACCCAGCAACAGATTAATTGCACAATAAATTCACAGAAAGAAATCTGATTTATAACAATTAATACAACTAGGTTAATTAACAACTAATAACAGCGGAAGCAAAAATAACAAGAAGCCAATCACAAATAGACAATAACACGGATATACCTAGGAAACCCCAATGCGGGGAAAAACTTGCAAATGTTGGATCTTCTATTCAGCCTAACAGCAAACTTTTCTTTCGAAAATACAATATGAGTTTGCTACAACAATCTTACATATATAGAGCCCAGCTACTTTACTTAGCGTGCAAGAAAAGAATCTTTCCTTGCTTTCTTTGGATTTAATTACACATAAAATCACTCTTAGATTTATCCTATCCTCACAAACTCGGAAACATTCTATTAAAGAATAAAAATTCTATTGTTGCTAAAATTCCAACTCGAATTGTTTTAAAGCATATCTAACTTGAGTTGCTTTAAAGTGATTGAAAGCATATCCAACTCAAGTTGCTTTAAAACAAATCCATATCCCAACTTTCGAGCTACAAAAATCAACACTCCCTCTTAGCGAGGAAGGTGTTCTACACAACACCCAACTTGTCCTTGAAGAACTCAAACTTGCTCTTCATCAAGGCCTTTGTCGGGATATCTGCTATTTATTCGTCCGTAGGAATGTAATGGAGTTTCACTATCCCCTTCTCCACACAATCTCTGATGAAGTGGTACTTGATCTCAATGTGCTTTGACTTGTCATGAAACAGTGGATTCTCAGAGAGTTTGATACAACTCTGATTATCGCAGTAAATGACTATAGGATCCAACTCCTGATCAAAGATCCCAGCTAGAAGTTTCTGAAGCCAGATAACCTCACATGTAGTCATACTGGCTGCCATATACTCATCCTCTGCAGAACTCAGCGCAATTGACTTCTGTTTCCTGTTGTACCAAGAGACTGCTTGTGATCCCAAACTAAAACTGCACCCTGAAGTGCTCTTTTGATCAGCTGTACTGCCTGCCCAATCTGCATCGGTAAACCCCTCGAGCTTCACTCCATCCTACTGAACATACTTCAGCCCATAATCAAATGTATCTCGGAGATATCTCAAAACATGCTTCGCAACTATCCAGTGCACACGTTTAGGTTCCACCATAAACTAACTGAGTGAGTTCACTGCAAAAAAAATGTCTGGCCTGGTGTTGACCAGATACATAAGAGATCCTATCAAATATTTGTATAAAGTCAGGTCTACTGCCTCTGATCTAGAAGAATCAATCTTCTTCCAATTGGTCACATGTTGACATAGGCTTACAATTCTCCATTCTGAATTGCTTCAAGATATCAATTAAGTACCTCCCTTGTCCAAGGAAGATCTCTCCCTCTTTTTGCCACAATTCTAATCCCAAAAAGTAATGCATCAACCCCAAGTCCTTCATCTCAAACTCTCCTACAAGATCCTGCTTGCAGTGTACTATGAGCTCCTCTGAGCTTGTGAGAAATATGTCATCAACATATAACAACAATATGAGAAGTTCGCCCTTCACCTGAACATAGTATAGGTTTGAATCCGCCTCACTCTTGATGAATCCCACACTCTACAAGTAACTGTCAATACGTGAATACCACACCCTGGGAGCCTGCTTGAGTCCATACAGTGCTCTTTTCAACTTGCATACATGAGAATCCCTCTCAAGTGCTTCAAATCCTTCTGGTTGCTCTATGTAAATCTCTTCCTCAATCACCCCGTTGAGGAAGGTCGTCTTTATATCCATCTGGTGAATCCTCCAACCCATTTGTGTTGCTACAGAAATGATAGCTCTTATGGATGAGTACCTGGCTATTGGAGAAAAAGTCTCATCATAGTCGACTCCTTCCTTCTGAGAAAACCCCTTAGCCACAAACCAGGCTTTGAACTTCTCCACACTACCATCTGCAGCATGCTTAATCTTATACAACCATCTCGAGCCCACCACTGACTTATCTTCTAGTCTTGGTACTACCTCCCACACACTGTTCTTCATGATGGAAGAATACTCTTCCACCATGGCATCTCTCCACACTTGGTGCTTGGATGCCTCTTGAAAGTTGGAAGGTTCTACTTCAATTAATTCACTCATAAGTGCAACATAATAAGAATAATGTCTGGGATCCCTTCTATGTCTGACTAAATATTGAGGATCACTTACATATTCTTGAGCCTCTCTCAATGTTTGCTCAACTGCCCTATTTCTCCTCTTCTCAATAATAGGAATTTGAGGCTGAGAAATTATTTATTCCTCTATCTAATCATCCTGCTAGGCCTACTTGTTTTGCTCTCCAGCTTACGTGACTGAAGTTTGAAGAATTTGTGCTACCTCAACCGTGGGTGAGTGTTCCTCCTCATTCATCAAGTTGCTTGACTTCTGAAGAGCCCTTTCTTCCTCGAACTTCACATCTCTGCAAACCACTATTTTCCTAAGAGCAGGAATGTAAACCCGATAAGCCTTAGAAGTTTCACTGTACCCAACAAGGATACCCTTCTCTGTAGTAGGTTCCAACTTGGTTCTCTTCTCAACAGGAATGTGACAATACACAAGGCATCCAAAGATGCGAATGTGCCCCAAATCTAGTTTCTTACTAGAGAACGCCTCTTCTAGAGTCAACTTGCCTAACACTTTATGAGGGCTCCTATTATGCAAATACACAGTTGTATTGCAAGCTTTTGCCCATAAGAACCAAGGCAGATCCTGATCATGAAGCATGGCCTTGGTTGCTCCAACTATAGCCCTATTCTTCCGTTTAGCAACCCCATTCTGATGCGGGTTGTATGGGACTGTCAACTCTTTCTTGATACCTTCCTGAGGACAAAAATATTTAAAGGCATTTGAGGTATACTCGCCTCCATTATCAGACCTTAGTATCTTGATCTTCCTCCCTGTTTGGTTCTCCACGAGAGCCTTAAACTCTTCAAACCTACTGAAGACCTCATCTTTATTCTTTAGAAAATGTATCCATGTCTTCCTGGAGAAGTCATCAATGAAAGTAACAAAATACTCATACCCATTCAAGGATGTTGTTAACATGGGCCCACACACATCTGAATGTACAAGATCCAAAATCCCTTCAGATCTAGTGTCGCTGCTTGGAAAACTGGTCTTGACATATTTCCCAGGAGCACAACCCTTGCACACCTCATGCTTTTTTGTCTTCATCTCAGGCAGCCCCGTCACTATTTCCTTAAGAATATTAAGTGCTCCATGGTGAAGGTGAGCCATCCTCCTGTGCCACAATTCTCCTATCCCTTTACAGCTACTAACCAATGCATGTGCTAGCTCAAACTGTAACTGAAACAAGTTGCCATGCCTAACTCCAATCACTTTTGCAACCTTGGAATCTTTCAGACGAATATAGACTTTTCCCCTCTCAAAGGTCATGATGTAACCCTTGTCTTCCAAAGGGGTGATCCCATAATAGTGGTTTACAATTTTTGGCCAAACTGGACACTAAAATTATTATTTTTAACTAAATCTTCACATTCGGGCACCTATAACGGCTAAACCATGAGGAATTTGAAGATGGTGCAAACTAGAGTCTCATCAAATTTTGTTTGTAGATTCTAAAAATATTTTTTTCAAAATTTTTGGAATCAAATTGCACTTCTTTTTCCATCTCCTACGAAAATTGATTTTTTTCAGAAAACAACATTTTTAAAAAGTGATGCACACTGTATAATGCATAAATTTTTTTCCATGAAGGATAAAATTATAATTCTTTCAAATTTAGATTTGTAACTTTGATATCTAGTGCTTCCACTTGGTTAGATAGTCTTTTATTGAATATTTTTTTCCTTAATCAAGTTTTAAAGTCAAACAAATTATAATTCAGACACAGGCAACCGTATAACGCGTAACTTTTTTTGTATATGTCAAAATTTAATCTAATTTTTTTTCTTGGATCAAGGACTTCAATATCTGGTGCACTCATATTTTTCAATTTTTTTTTTTGATAAGCTTCTATTTTCCACATGTGAAGAACAAATAAATTCATTTTCGATGAAAAACCTATGTTTAATAAAACTTAAAAAACAAATACATAACAAAACCAAAACATATTAAAATTATATTCATTGGATAGCTTGTTCTGAGGAATACCATAATCATTTGAAATAAATTTTAAATGAATTCATTTGATCCCCAAAAGCTAAATCAAAAGTGATTTTTTATCAGCATTTTGATAGGTGTAAAGGAGACGCATTTATAGGTATGGTTTAAAACTAGCGAGGTCCTATCCAAGGGGGTTTGATCTAAGGTGATTTGATCAAACCCTCTTCAATTGGAATCCTTAAAATGGAAATTTTTAAGGCTTAAATCATTATATTTTCTAAAAATATGTGATTTCAGCTAAAATTCGTTCCTTTCAGGAATTGTAAACCACTATTGTGACAGCACCCAAAGCAAAAACTAAGATTAAATTCTTTGTCATGTCAGGGACATACAACACATCCTCCACCAACAAAGGTTTTTCAGACTCCCTCTAAAACTTGATGGTCCCAATACCAGTTGCATGGTACTTGGCATTGTCTCTGAGCTCAATATAGAAGTCCAACTTCTTCTCCTCCAACTTGGTGAAACATTCTTTGACTCCCGTCATGTGGCGAGAAGCCCCACTATCAATAAACCATACCCTGTTGGCAATTGAACTTGAGAGACAGGCAATGAGTGAAAACTCATTCTCAAATCGTGATGCAAACTCATCCACCTCTATTGTAGCAGCAAATTGTTTCTTTTGCTTGTCCTTATTTTTCTTATTCGGACATTGACTAGCATAGTGACCCATCTGATGGTAGCAAAAACATTTAATCTTGCTCAGATCTTTCTTCTTCCTACTCTTGGAAGAAGAACCTCTGATTTCTCTTTATTGGACTTCTTCTTACCCTTGCTTGCAAGAGCAATATTTTCTTCATCTTGACCCTTCTTCATTTGATCTCCCCGATGAGCACCTTCACGGATCTCCTCCTGAACAAAATCATCCCAAAGTCTTTCCCAATCAGGTAGCCGATCTCTACCGACACCACACTTGACAAACACTTCCCAATGCTTCAAAAAACCATTCAAGGCTATACACACCAACTCATCTTCATCAATCGTCTCTCTAATAGCAACAAGCTCATCCCTGACCTGTGCCAGCTTGGACAAGTAGGAGGTCACACTCTCACCTTTGGACATCTTGGTATTATGCAATTTGTCCTTGAACATCATCTTACGACTCTAATAGTTGCTCTAATAAAGTTTTGTGAGTGTATCCCACATCTCCTTGGTGGTGTCTTTCCCTGATAAATGAGGAATTAAATGATCTCTTACTCCATCCAGGATAATCCTCTGAGCCTTGGCCTCTTTGACTTCATGCGAATCTAAGGAAACAAGATCATTTGTTGGTGGTGTCACTTCTATACTAGCATAGATCCACAACCTGTTCTCCTTGAGAACAAATGTAATCTGAACCTTCCATTGCAAGAAGTTAGATGCACCCTTAAGCTTGTCCTCGTATCAAACACTCGTTGCCATAGCCACAAAAGAATTGGAGACGAAAATCTAATTTTTTTTTCTTGAAATCTATGTCACAAATCTTGGATTTGTATTCAGAGTTTAGTGCTCTAATACCATGTTAATTTCTATAACCCAGCAACAGATTAATTGCACAATAAATTCACAGAAAGAAATCTGATTTATAACAATTAATACAACTAGGTTAATTAACAACTAATAACAGCGGAAGCAAAAATAACAAGAAGCCAATCACAAATAGACAATAACACAGATATACCTAGGAAACCCCAATGCGGGGAAAAACTTGCAAATGTTGGATCTTCTATTCAACCTAACAACAAACTTTTCTTTCGAAAATACAATATGAGTTTGCTACAACAATCTTACATATATAAAGCCCAGCTGCTTTACTTAGCGTGCAAGAAAATAATATTTCCTTACTTTCTTTGGCTTTAATTACACATAAAATCACTCTTAGATTTATCCTATCCTCACAAACTCAGAAACATTCTATTAAAGAATAAAAATCTTGATGTTGCTAAAAATCCAACTCGAATTGTTTTAAAGCATATCTAACTCGAGTTGCTTTAAAGTGATTTAAAGCATATCCAACTCAAGTTGCTTTAAAACAAATCCACATCCCACCTTTCGAGCTACAAAAATCAACACGAATCTCTTTAAAGAAAAAAAACTCTTTAATCTAATTGATAGAGAAGGCATCTAAAAATAGAATGAAACTTAATTTCAAATTCTATTGAATAAATTTGACTTATTAAAACTAAAGAGAAATCATATCATTTCAAACTAATTGTGTCCTTCAATGTCTTGCATATTTCATCATATTTATAGCCATGTTGAGAAGTTGGTTCCTATTTAACTATGAAGAAGAAACAAGGTGAATGAAAGAAGCTATCTTACGAACACAGAGCATTATGGAAGCAAAACCTTTTTCTTATATTGGTAAAGATCAAAAATTTCTTTAAAAAAATTAAACATCTCTTATTCTTATAAGTCATGAAAGTCTAGATAGAGTTATACAAATCTCTTTACAGAAAAAATAAATAAATAAATTATCTTTAATCTCCTTGATAAAGAAAGCATCTAAAAACAAAATGAAACTCAATTTCAAACTCTATGGAATAAATTTGACTTATTAAAAAAGTATCCATACTTATAAACCCTCATCGAAAAAGACAATCATAAAAAACAAAATATTATATATCAAAGCTTAACTATATTTAAAAAGTAATGCACCTTAGAATTAAATATTTAACATTCATTTTTTATCATAATAATCTTTTTAATAAATATTATCCTTTTTTTTTAAATATTGTTAAAAGCTTCAAAAGATTTTCTTTGAATCACTACTTGAATCAAAAAACACTCATATAATAAATTTGTGGTTAAACAACTATATTATAATTTGAATCCTTTTTTTATTTACAATGAAATTTTTAAATTATAATTATTCTATATTTTTATGTTAGGAGGTATTTTATAATAATAAGAAGAAGTCTCATTTTATAATTGTATAGTAGAAACTTTTAAATTAAATTTATCAGTCATTTATACATCAACTAATTAGCATTTATTAATAAACATAATATTAATATCAATAAACATTATAAATGTCTTAAAAGAACCATACCAACTAAAAATTATTATATTTATTTTAAAATATTTTATTTATGACGTACATAAACATATAAATTTTAATTTTCCTTCATAATTAAATTAAGATTTTTTAAATTAAAAAGTACATAAAACCACATACACCTTAAAAAAATTAAAAATAACATTTAAAAATATACTAAACAAAGCTCATAAATCATCCAAAAAGAGGATCCAAATCCTCCCACTTAAATAAGAGATCGAATTAAAAGAAACTAAAATAAAAAAATAAAAACAAGCAGATCAGAACTACTAAGATATTTTCATGCAAAACATTATCTCCAACAACATTGGAAAATGTGGGTAATGCATAAATTAAGCCAAAAATATTGTGAAAACTGAAACACGGCAACCATAAGAACCTGTGTGTGTCACTTCACGTGAAGTGTGTGCCGTCTACATATTTTAGGGAATAAAGAGTATTATCTTAGTAGCCAACAACAAGAAGATAGACATACGACGTAAAAGTCATTAATGTCGCATGTGAATAGATTCCCGTCCTATATTTAAATGTTTTCATCACAGGACCCAACGACAAATATGATTTCGTGTTGAACTATCTAAGAATAAAACCTAGGGAATCCATCAAATCCATCGCGGCCGAACTTTATCTATCATGGGGCAGAGGGGGATGTGGACTAAGTACCAAATGCAGAAAACGAGATCAAGTTTGTTGAAATATTACCTAGTGGACATTCTATGGGGGGAAATATTGTAACTTCCTTCCATTTAATTGGTAGCAAGTTTAGGAAAAGGTTGACTTCATTTCACTTTATTGGTAGAAGATTTTATAGCCTTCATTGCAAGGTTGACACTAAGATTGATTTGCTGGGGAAAAGCACAATTGTGTGATTGATATTGCGTGTTCATTTTATCATGGTTGATTTTGTTTTTATGGTTGATAGGTAGTTTATAGTATATAGGTTTATCTCATACTCTTTTGTTTCTTTTTGAAAAAAATTGTTTTAGTAATGATAAGTGATTTAGTTTTTTTTATTAGTGACTTTTAATATATGTGATTACTTCATAGTTTCGCTGTGCAAGAGGGATTTAGTTGTACTTCAGATATGAAGCATGTAACAAGATGAATGTAGGAGAAATTGCAGGTACTAATTTTAGAGTAGTTGTAATTGCTCAATCTTTATGGAACGAATTTTAAAAGACGGAAAGAGTTATATAGTTGGTAATTATTGTGATTTTATGATTTAAAAAGAATATTAATGTTGTTGCATGTGGATTATTTGTTATTGGACTTCTTTTCATAGGTTGTGTTCTTTTATAATTTATATGTATTTTAATTTTTTTTTTATGTTATGCTTATTGTTACTTGAAAATTTTAATTGAGTTAATGAGTTCTTTTGTATTATATATAGTTTATCAAAATGTTAAATTGGATCAATGTTCACAAGTCATATCCTCTTACAAAATGTGTCTAGTAAGTTCACTAATAGACTATACAATATGTTCTTTGGCTAATACTAAGTCAACTTGTTTTTAACAACTTAATATGGATCATTACATAAGTTCATGCTTTCGTTGCATCTATTTAAATCATAATCTCTCAATGGTGGGTCAATATCAGATAGGTTTGTACTGGTTCTCACCACCTCCATCAGCATGCCCTCATCCTAGTTAACATGAAATCCTAGGCCTCTCAGCAGACCAAGATCTTTCTCTAGGGTCTCCAGGTTGTACTTTTTTATTATATTTCCTTTGAAAGCTCAACTAGTTCTCTCTAAAGGGAATGATGTCATTTGAGTTGAATGGCCATTGTCTCACATATTTGATCTCCTTCTTGCTGACTTCTATTTTTTCATCGTTTGATAGCTTTACAAATTTAGCTTTAGAGATCTCCATTGTGATTGTTGCCTCCATAGAGATATTATAAAAGATGAGTCTTCTAGAAGACCCAGTAAGAACTCTATTTTTTTCTTGAAAATTCTCCTCATTTCTTGCTTTCCATAAAAATCGTAAAATTTCAGTAGATAAAATTAGCCAAAATAAGTTAGTAATTTTATCAACACCACATATTTTCCCAAACAAAATTTCTTGTTCTTTAATATTTCTTAGATCCCCCCATCCATCTAGATCTGCATAGAGCATGAACCATACTTCTTTTGCAAACAAATAATCAAAGAAAGTATGAGCAACATTTTCTGGTTTTCTACACAGGTTGCATATTTCAACATTTGTGAAGGACTAAAAATATGACATTTTTTGTAAAATCAATATCCATTTAAAGCAAGCTTTCTTTGTTTCTAACATATTATTCCAATTCCAATTGAATATTTTGTTCTAGTTATATTCACCTTCATTAAATTTCCAACATTTATTTGCATGTTTAGTAATATCACCTGAGTCAGATAGTGTTTTGTAAATGGATTTGGGGTTCAATTTGAATTCCTTAGTGTCATCCTTCTAGCTAAATCCATCTAAATTATCACATCTTTTTTCTTCACAACATGAGTTTAGCTTGATGGGAAAGTGAATATTTTTGCTTGACACTCTCAACATTGAGTATGTTCTCCAATGCATGGTGGGAAAACCATACTCATTGATTAGAGTATTCCAAGACTTCAAATGATCTTTACATAATATGTCTTTGAAATAATTTATTCCTTTTCTTTCCCAAGCTCTAGCAGAGCATCCTTGGAATAAAGCAATCAATTTTTCTTTATGACTCAAGTTCCACCAAATTGACCTATTAATACATAGTTGGTTTTGTTCTTTACAGTTCTTATCAAATCAAATTATTAGATTCCTAAATTTCTCCTATGCTTTCCAAAGTGTTTTGAAAATAGTAGAGCCTTAGGGGTAATAGGAAAGTTACCAATTAGTAGGTCACAGAGAGGCAAAGACTTCCAATTTTTAGTCTTTTTGGAACAATACTTAGGATATTGTTCCCAACCAAAAATTTCCATAGTTCATTCCCAACTAGAGCCCTAATAATCCACTTAACAACAAGTGCTACACCCTATTTTTTAATCTTTCAAACCTAATTCACTAGTTGCTTTATTTATGCAGCACTAGTCCTAGCTAATTACAATTTTTTGCTACCCTTTCCATCTGACCAAATAAATTTCCTTTTTTTTTAATTTATTCTAATTGGTAGCTCAAAATAGCCACATGAATGAGTAATAGAGAGCATAGGATGATATAATTCTTGGAAAACTTGAAATCACCAAACAAGTGAAAGGTAAATATTATTCCAATTGTATTGTTTCCTCTCCACTTCACCTTTAACCCAATTCCATATTTCATTTAGATTTGGATTAATTGCAAAGGGAATTCCCAGGTATCTAATTTCCTTGCTTGGTCCACCCCATTGTATTTTCAAATCAATGAACCACTCAAGGGTGTTAGGGTCCTAACTTAACATTATAATCGAGTTCTCTTTGGAAACTTTTACACCTAAAGAGTTAGATAGTTATTTGGTATAAGCTTGATGGGATTATTTAACTATTTTTATTTTTTTTTGATAATGTTCATAGTCCTTTAATCAAGGGGCTAATGTAATGCATTGTTACACTATTAAGAATTTAGGGTTCAATCACACTTACTATTTTTAATAGTTGTTGTATCTACTTGATCTTTCTAGGACTAAAAAAATAGTCGCTAATTTACTATTTTTAGATGTAGAGTCAAAATAGAAGTTTGTTACTAACTAATACCTTTAGGGGGTTGTAAACAAAATGCATGTGGGGAAAAGAAGGGGCTATTAGAAAGTTTAAGAGTTTAGTTAGGAATTGATTGTTATGTGGTCATCTTGAGAAGTATTTAGGAAGGCCTTTGATGGCTAGAGAAGGTGAAACATGAATTGTAAAAGAGGGGAAGAGTTGGGAAACTGGTAATTATTCTTGTTTTATTAATCTAAAGAGAATATAAATGGTGCTAAATGTGGATTATTTGTTGTTAGAAATCTTCCCATAGCCTACATTATTTTATAATCTTTGTCTTTTTAAACATTTCTTAATGTTGTGTTCAACTTTACTTTACAATCTAAATTGAGTTAATGAGTTGGACAATTGTTGGGTCCAAGTTTCATGAGATTATTTTTCTCTATATTTTGTGGTTTTGATATTGTTTATAATCCTTTAATTAGGGAGCTAACATAATGATTTATTGCTCTATTGATAATTTAGGGGAAATTGCACTTACTAATTTTACATTTGTTGTAATCGCTCAATCTTTATGGGATTGGAAAAATAGTCGTTAATTATGTTATTTTTTAAAGATGTAGAGTTTGTAGACACCTAAAAATGTCTTTAGTATATCATACACTTTGATTTCTCTTACTAAATTTTTTTATCTCATAATTCACATATTTCATCCAGTTAATTAAATAATGTCAAGTTATTTAGTTAAATTCACCTTTTTCCTCTATTAATCGAATAATTAATCTTATTTAATTAATTCATTACTTTTATTTTACTTTCTTCCCTTTTGATTAAATAATGTCATATTATTTAATTAAATAGTTCTCAATTATTGCCCATAGTGACATGGTTTGATGGTTAAGTTGTTGAGGTGTTGTTCTTGCCATCAAGGTGCAAACCCCACTGGGGTGTTATTGTTGAATGTTCACTTGGGGTTGAGGTCCCCATTTGTGACCTCGATGGTTCATAGCTCCAAATCAAAAGCATTTACCCCTTAATAAATAAATAAATAATAGTTGTCAATTATTTAATTAAAGTTCTTAATTCTTCTAACTTGTACAATTAAATAATTTTCTTGAATTGTTTAATTATCTAATTTCTTCCAATCCTCCAACTTGCATAAAGAATATTCCCTTTTCAAATTTGAATTCTTCCCTCCAACTCAAAATATCTACAACATAATTCCTAAAATTAAGGGATTTGTTAAGTCTATCATGGATTGTTGACCCTTGATCTAATCCTTGATCCATGCCTCATGGATTATCAACCACTTAATTCATCCTTGATCCACACTCACCTCCTCAATTCAACTACCATTGATTATCTCTTTCAATCCTCAACATTGATCAAAATTCCTCAAATCTATAAATACCAAGTCTTTTTCACAACCTTATGCGAAGTTACTCTCTCAAATTCATTACTCACCTTTGAGCAATTTAAGAGCCTTTTGTGTGAATCAACCTTCATCAATCATCATCAAGATTTTGCAAAACATGGATTAGGAAAATTTGAGCAATCCACATCCATATCATACTAAATTTGCAGTCAATCCACAATGTGATTGGAAGTTTGGTATTTTTTTTGTTTCAATTATCTTGAATTTAGATTGCTTTGATGTTATTTAAATCATTTTAGCCATGCTTACTAAATTTCATTGGAGTATTATCTTTGATTGATCAGTTTCTTGTTTAATTTATTTTATTTTATAGGTATTTGATCAATTGAACTTTAATACTTACATTTTGGCACCCCCAGTGGGACCCACATCCTTATTTGGCCATTTTTTCTTGAGCTTTATCTGATTTGCAAGTTATAGGGGTAGCATAATTCCTTTGTTAAAGGTCCATGCTTTTGTTAAAGGTACATGCTTCTATCACTTGACAATGGAGCACTTTTGTGCATCCTATAGTTCTCATGTTTTCAAATTGGGGTGCTTATGTGCATAGAGGGGTGCTTTTGTGCTTAGAGGGGAACCTTTGCAATAGAAGGGGGATTTTTTCTTTACCAAATAGTGGCACCTTTGTAATAGAGGGGTTCCTTTGTCCAAACTAAGGATATTTTATCATTATAACCCCAGTTTTTTCATTTCAACAATGTGGCACTTTTGTTTGATAGTGCAGTGCTTTCATCAGGTCTAATAGTGATCTAATTTGTAGGGTTTAATTTGATTTTGATGTCTAATATTTGGCTAACCCTAACATCTTGCTTCTTGATTTCACCTAACTAGTTTGTAGCATGTGGCATTTGGGAGAAAGAATATACTAACATTTATTTTGTAGTGCTAATATAGGACCAAACATTTGAAATTTAGTGCACCTAAAATGAATTCACATTTCAATTTAATGCTCTAAAATTGAACACAATCCTCACATTTTCTTTGGTGCATAAAATGAACTCATTTTCCCTTGGTGCATTAAAATTGAACAACACAACTTGAGCAATTCATTTTGGTGTAATAAAATTGAACAAGACAACTTGAACACTTTTAATTTGTTGTTTAAAAATGAACACACATTTCAATCCTTGGTGTACCTAAAATTAACATGTGTGATTTTTATTGCATGCTTGGTAAGCTAGAGGTATGTGTCCTCTCCCCTTGTGTTTCGTGTGAACTTAGGTGATGAGAAATACTCCTAGTTTGCATTTCTTTCTTTTAAACACCAAAGGAGTTGTCTACATGTCCACTCCCCTTGTGCTACATGTGATCTTGGGTGATGAGAAATAACAACACTAATCCTCCCTTTATTGTTACTAGGCTTGCCTAGGGATTCCATCATCCTAGGGTTTGACCTCAAGCACATTTTTCCAGTAGGCTATATAAAGGGATGAGAGTGAAAGTTATATTTTTATCCATGCATGTACCTATTAGGCATTCATATGTGGTTCTAGGTGATTTCAAACACAAGGAGATCATATTTTAATATCACACTTATGTAGGTGATGGTGTTCATGAATTTATACCCACTATAAGCCTTGTATCTAGAAGCCTAAAGTCCATTTGTAGACTGTCATCTTATGGAGGCACAACAAGATAGCATTGTCTCTTGAAGTTACTCACAATGTATCTATGCTTGTTGAGGAAACATTAACTCCTTGCAAGGAACTTTTCCTTCCAAGGTAAGAGGTGTTCATGTATGTGAGCATACTCTTGTTTTCCATTCAAGAGAAATTATTTTTCCTAAAATACTAAGATAAACCCGATCTACCACTACAACTAGGATTGTCTTCTATGGTGTGTTTTATTGTGAATACTATTGTGATACCAATTAGTGTGGTCTTGTGGAAGAAAAACACAAAAAAAGAATCCAAATACTAATTGAGTCAGTTTACATGTTTTTTACTATGTGTTACAACATCAAAATTTTCAAACACCTAAGTAAATTTGTACATCAAAGATCCTATAATAGATTAATTCCTTTGTCTAGACAATGTGACACCTTTGTGTAAATCAATGCTTGTGTTCTCATTAAATTGACACCTTTGTTTCTATATCGATGTATTTGCACATCTTGACATTTTTTTCAAGGAAAACAAACATTTGTAAAGAAATGCCTTTGTTTGGATATTCTAATGGTTCTATCAAACATCAATGCCTTTGCAAATACCGTGATGTCTTTATAGTAAACAATCTGACACCTATGCAAAACAAAAAAAAAATCCTTGTTCACTATCATTTTGGGCTTGTTAAAATAGTTTCTAGGTTATTATTAGGATCAAATTAGTTTCAAACATAAAACCATCAACTTCACCATCAAAGCAATCCATTTCAAATAAAAGCTTAATATTTTGATATAGATCATTTGGACTTAGATTTTCATCCTATCACCTAGTTTGGATTCATCCTTGAAAATAATCTCTTTTCAATTATTTAGTTGAGTTAGAAAAATCATTATGGAAAAACTTACTTTGGAGTCATAATTCTACTTCCAAGGTTTGTAAGTTCATTATCATCTTCGAACATATCTAAAGGTCTACTCTAAATGTTGTCAAAATTAAAAGTTGCATATCCTCCATCCATTCAAACACTGATGTAGTATAGGGGTGACAAACCATTCAAAATGTAAATCAGGTTGTTATCAACCAGACCTCAAAACAAATTAGATGATTTCCACAACAATTCACCTTTTAACTATGTTTTCCCTTGTAGCATATGCAACCTAGTTTAAGGGATTTTTCAACCAAAAATTCCAAATCACCTCACACATAGATTAGTGAATCAAATACCCTTTTTAGGTTTATACAACATATGTGAAAACTAACATTGAAAGCTTTGGACCAAATTGAGATTCAATAACATACCCCTATCCTAAGCTAGTGAATTAGCCCTCTTTTACAAAGAGAGTGCCATCTATTCACTTGATCTTCTCCCAATCACCTTGGAAAACCTTTTATTATGTCACAAAACCATATATTTCAGGATTTTTTTCCCCATTTAGGGCCTTTATAATGTTGTTCTAGAAAACCCTCACTTTACCATGCAAAGGCATAGGGTTTATAGGAAATCACATCTCTAGGGCTTACCAAATCAAAAAAATGCTTCAAAAACCTTCCAAATCACCTGAAAAAACTCACCAAACCTTCAAAAGACTATTTCTTTCATCAATTTTTCAAAACCCTATCATGGTTCCTCATTTTCATGGTGAAATATCACTACCCAGCCCTAGGGCTTCACATCATCATCAAATTTATTCACTCTCTTAATTCCCAAAGAATTGAAACATCTAAACTAACATCATAAAGCTAATCCACTGAGAAAAAAGACTAAACAGTAGGTGGATTGGTTAAAACATTATATTGTTTCCCTCAAAACCCTCAACCCAGCAAAATAGGGCAGTCACAATGAAATGTTGATATCTCTTACAAAATTCTGAGTTAAGACTTCAAATAAACTTTAATTGAAAGTAGATACATATACCTACATCCAAAAAATATTTCGGACCATGTAACACCTGTACGGGTCCGTACAACACAAAGAAACTTTAGGAAAAATAGAGAAAATGTAGATTTGTATTTTGAAACTTAATGAAATTGCTTCCAAAATATGATCACCAACCTCACAAACGCCATGGAGAGGCCTTTAAATACCTTTTCCCATTAGTTCCTAACTGCTCAATGCCCTTGTGAACCTAAATCCTAATACTTGCAAAACACAATGAACAAACACATTTATAAGATCAAATGCAAGTTAGAATAGAGATTCCCCATAGAATCCATTTAACCATATTCAAAATAGAAATAAGATAAGAACACGATGAAAGAAGATGAAAATAAGCTAAATCCTATTGAGAATATGCAAACTCTTGATCTTATGGGGGAGTTGGTGCCAATTTGATGTGGAAATTGGCCCTTTCCCAACTCCTTTGCAAGCTTTGATGATGAATGGTGATGGTGATCCACTTTGATGAAGAATGATGAGTGCTCCAAGCTAAAAACCTGCATAACCTAGCTAAGATTCAATGATAATGGATGAGGATTGCTAATGATTTGAGCATGGTAACTTTGCTTGGATTGTGGATGATGAAATGAGGAGAGGAGCTCTTCATTTATGGATGAAATTGAAGGATGAATGTTCAAATTTGAGCAATGTGGGACTAACATTCATCCAATGGCAAGATGCCACTTGTCATCATGTGAATGGAGGAAGCTTGAGCACATTTTGATCAATGTGCAAGTTTGAAATTTGAATTTGATGAGATGACATGTGAGAAGGAAGGGAATATAATAAATGTCACTTGGCTCAAGGCAAAGGACATGTAATATAAAATTATTGCTTTGTTGGATGCACATGTTGACTTGAAATTTTTGAATTCAAATTGAGAGAATATTCCAAAAGATGCCATGTGAGGAAAATAGAGATTTAATAAATGAATTAAATCTATTTTCATGTGCAACTTGCATTTTGTATAGGATTTGAGTGATATGATTAAATTAATCAGGATTTGATTAATTTAAAGGAGATTAGCTGATTTTGACTTTTGACTTAGATTTTTGGATTAATTTAAATCAAAAAGAGAGGAATAATGATTTAGATTTAATTAAATAAATATTTTGATTTATTTAACTAAAGAGGGATGATGTTGGATAAAGATTGATTTAATTTAATAGAATGACTTAGAGATTTAATTAAATAAAATATATTATTTAATTAAAAGGGGGATTACAAAATTAATTAAATAAAATTGATTTATTTAATTAATAGGAGATGATGACTTAATTAGATAAATAATTATTTATCTAATTAAGGGACGAATAGTGATGATAACCTGAAGAGGTGATTCAGGACGAAACAATTTTAGTTAATCAGGATCAAATGCATGAGATCAATTAGTATATTTTACGTGTCTACAACCCTTAACAACTTTTCAAGCTCTAATGACTCTTCAAACTCCTAAGTTGATAAGTTTTACAAGTTTATAACAATTTTTACAATTATTGTGCAACCCTTTCATTTTTCAACAAAAAAGAATCTCCAAGCCCTTGATTACATTAAAAATGGTCTTAATGGACCTTATTAAAGACAAAACAACTAATACCAACTCTATACTACCTATCACCTCCCTTAAATGATCTTGAAGACTTCAATGTTATCACTAAGGTGTAGGTGCTCCTACACCATACACCCCCAAAGAGAAAAGACTCTTGTCACAAGAGTTGAAATGTGTTTCATTCCTTAACATTGATCCATGCATCCTATAATCAACAACCTCCTTCAACTAGTTCAAAATTTGAGTTCTCTTGATATGCTCCACTCTCTTGACTGATTTCAAGTTGAAATGTGCTTGCATCTTCATGCTTAGACCTGATGTTTGCCCCATCCTTATACCCAGGTCAAAACTTGATGTTGTCCTAGTCCCTATACCTACAAACAAAAAAGAGTTAAAATACCTTTCTCTACCTTCTTCTTGGCTTCATTTGCACACTTGTATCCATCCACATTCACTTGTATAATTTTCCCTCTCATCATTGTCATCAAACTTTTGTCCCTTTGCTCACACTGCCCTTTTCTCATTGCTATCAGACCTTGCACACTGTCATTGCCATGTACCATTGTATTATCAAACTTATCAGCCCCTATACTTGCAAATATCACATGCATTACAACATTGTTCGTGCATATGGGACACACAATGGTCCCAACAATAATTTCATCCTGCTTCAAAAAACTTCCCTCAAGAATTGCACCCTATTTTTCATGCTTACCATCATTCCCCTTGACTGTATTAGACTTAGTAATAGGTCCATCTTCCACCTTTAAATTCCTATCCTTCCTTGCATCATTCCTTCATGACTTTCCTACTATTGCAACATCATTAACTACTCCACACCTGCAAGTACACCAACCTTACTATCCTCAAGCCTTAAAGGCTCTCTCTTGCCAAAAAGGACAACCTTAGACTTACCCTTATCTCTTCCACTTCCCTGCAAAGGAGTTAGCTTAAAGCTCTTGTCATCCTTCTTGATAGTATAAGTATTTTTCCTACCATCATACATAGACCTTCTATCAAATTTTCATGGTCTTCCCAATAGAAAATGGAAACAATCCATTGGTAGCACATCACATAAAACCTTGTCATTATACTCCCCAATTTGGAAATCCAGATATGCTTGCTCATTCACTACTAGAGTTTGACTATCATTTACCCAAGAGGCTTTGTATGGTGCTACATGAGGTATTTTCTCTAGTTTTAACTTATCTACCATCTCCCTAGACACCATGTTATCTTGATAACCTGAATCAATGACCACTTGACATACCTTACCTCTACACTTGAACAAAGTTCTTAATAGACTCCTTCTTTGAGTCATGTCTTCCTCTTTAGGTGCTTGCAATAAGGTTCTTCTTACCATAAGTGCTTCTCCCACCTATGGGTATGCAGGAGTGCTTGAACTTTCACATTCTTCCTCTTGGACCAGTTGTGTTCTTCTTTCATTCTTCCTATCACCACTTGATGTTTAACCTTGGTTTTGAGGACACTTGAAAGATGGGTGTCCAAATTCATTGCATCTATAACACCTACCTAAAAATTCATTGAAATCTCTCCTTTGCATAAATTTTTTCCTTCCACCTCTATATCCTCCTCTTGCTTTAGGTGCTTGTTCCTTGTTCTTATCAATATCTTCAAGGTCTTCCTTGGTCTTTCTTGGTGTTGAATTTGTACCTCTACCCCTAGAAGTGTTTCATCTTCCTCTTGTTGCCTTATCTTGTCTCCTCTTGAGTTTTTCTTCTCCCCTCATAGCCATTTGAAAGCATTTTTCAACTAATTTTTGTGCTAACAAACTGATTTCATCCTGAATGTTATACCTTAGACCATTCAAATACCTAGCTACCATTTCTTCCTCATCTTCTTCATGCTTAGCCTGTAAAATTCTTTAGTATATGCTTGCACATCTAAATCCTTTTGTCTAAGATTTTGTAACCTCTTAAGAAATTGAATATTATAATCACAAGGAAGGAATTTACCTTTAAGTTTGGTCTTCATCCTCTCCTAAGAAGTGATCTTTCTCTTTCCTTGTCTCTCCCTTTCCTCTTGCACAAAATTTCCACCACAATAAAGCATGTCCTTTCAGTTTTGTTTTGGCCTTCTTCACCTTATGTTCTTCATCAATATCTTCACTATCAAAATAGTTTTCCATGGATCCATCCCAATCTAGGAGCTCTTCACTATCAATTTTGCCTCCATACATAGGCACATCCATTTTTCCATGTCCATCTTTCTTCACAACCTTCAACAATTTCATCATTCTTACATCATCTAGATCCATCTCTTATTCTTCACTAGAAGTCTCTTCTTCAGTTTCACTTTCATCCACTTCCACTCTATTCTTTGCTTTCCATGCAACCATCTATTTTATCAAGACTTGTATCTCTCTAGCTTTCTCATCCATTCTTTATAAAACTAGACTTCCCTTAGGAGGCATCTTCACAATCTTGTCTCTTCACCTGCCAACATGCAAAAATCAATCACAACACCAACAAGAGATCTAATAACTGAGCTATGATACCACTCTAATGTAGTTTAGAGGTGAAAAATCATTCAAATTGTAAATCAAGTTATTATCAACCAAACCTCAAAACAAATCAGATGGTTTTCTCCAAAATTCACCTTTTAACTATGTTTTTCCTTGTAGCATATGCAACCTGACTTAAGGTATTTTTAAACCAAAAATTCCAAAGCACCTCACACATAGATTAGTGAATCAGATACCCTTTTTAGGGTTATACAACATATGTGAAAACTAACTTTGATTCCTTTGGACCAAAATTGAGATTCAATAACATACCCCTATTTTAGGCAAGTGAATTAGCCCTCTTTTACAAAGAGAGTGCCACCTATTCACCTAATATTCTCTCAATAACCTTGGAAAGTATTTTATTATGTCAAAAAACCACAAATTTCAAGATTATTTTTCCCATTTAAGGCCTTTATAATGCTATTATAGAAAACCCTCACTTTACCATGCAAAGACATAGGATTTATAGGAAATCACACCTCCAAGGCTTACCCAAACAAAAAAATGCTTCAAAAACCTTCCAAATCACCTAAAAATTTCACCAAGCCTTCACAAGACCATTTCTTTCATCAAATTTTCAAAACCCTATCATGGTTCCTCATTTTCATGGTGAAATATCACTACCCATCCCTAGGGCTTCACACCATCATCAAATTTCTTCACTCTCTTAATTCCCAAAGAATTGAAACATATAAAATAAAATCATAAATCCAATCCACTGAGAAACAAGACTAAAAATTAGGTGGATTGGTTAAAACATTATATTGTTTCCCTCCAAACCCTCAACCCAACAAAACAGGGCAGTCACAATGAAATGGTGATATCTCTTACAAAATTTTGAGTTAAGAATTAAAATAAACTTTAATTGAAAATAGATACATATACCTACATCCAAATAATATTTTAGACCATGTTACACCTGTACGAGTCCGTAAAAAACAAAGAAACTTCAGGAAAAACAAAGAAAATGCAAATTTGTATATTGAAACTTAATGAAATTGCTTAAAAAAAATATGATCAACAACCTCACAAATGCCATGGAGAGGAGTTTAAATACCTTTTCCCATCAGTTCCTAACTTCCCAACACCCTTGCAAACTTTTCAAACTCTAATGACTCTTCAAACTCCTAAGTTGACAACTTTTACAAGTTTGCAACAACTTTTACAATTATTGTGCAACTCTTTCATTTTTCAACAAAAATGACTCTCCAAGTGCTTTATTACATTAAAAATGGTCTTAAAAGACCTTATTAGAGACAAAAAAACTAAAATCAACTCTATACTACCTATCAACTCCCTTAAATGATCTTCAAGACTTCAAATTTATCACTAAGGTGTAGGTGCTCCTGCACCAAACACAATCATTCAAAATTGGTCCTAAACCTATCAAAGTGTCATCCTTAGAAAAATTTGAAGCAACCAAAGTTTTTCAAACAAATAATTTACATCCAACATCTCCTAGGGTTGATATAACTTGTATGGTCACAACAACGTCTCAACACAAAAAGAACATGAAAGAAAACCCTAGTCACCCTAATGTATCTACCACTACAAGTGCAAGTGGTTCAAAGGTTCCTACTAACATAAGTGTTATTAATCATTCACCTACTAACATAAGTGTTATTAATCATTCATTCCTCAAACTACTTCTTAAGGGTATGAACTTCCTTCACAAATGAAAACACAAGCTCAAAAGGAAATAGTCTATATAGAGGATATTACCAATAAAACTCATGACTTCACTCCTAAGGAAATCTTACAAATGTAACAAGGCCAATATTTTTATCAAAGTGGTAGAGGTAGCGATAATTAAAGATCCCAATCAATACATACTAATACTTTCACAATGAGGCACTAAACTTCATGTCAATTTTGGCATAAATCAACTTAGAGAATAACCAACAACATCAAATGTTGGAACAAAAACTTGTCAACAAGGGAATGACCCCTTGGTGCATCATATTATTAAATAAGTACCTAAAATGTCTTCAAATATACTAGGTCAATCCATGGTCACTTCTCAAGGGATAGATCAAACAAACTTCACAAATCAATACATTAATCCCTTGTATGATACTCAAAATCTAGGGAACTACACGAATTTAGGTGTTCAAAACAATAACATTCCACCAACATTCAATGCTCAAAACACCAACATCCTACCTACATTCAATAATCAAAATACAAACATGACAAACTATGGAAGAATATTACTTCACAAAACATACAAACAAATTCCCCTAGTACTCAGCAACACCAAAATCAACAACATTCAATACCACAAAATCAAAAAAATCATCAAAATAAAATACATCAACAAACACAAAAATAACATGAACAACCACAACATCAAAATCAACAAAATATCCAACATCAACAACAACAACTACAACATCAACGCCAACAACTTACTCAACAACAATTGATGTCACAATTAAATCTTCACCAATCTTCACACTTCAATTTTCAACAACTAAATCCATCACAACAAAAAATTATCCCTCAAAATCAATATGGATCTCATAATGCATCCCCCAAACATCAAGGAAATCCTCAATATCAAAATGATTCTTTACCTCAAGGTATCCTCAATATTGTTGGGTGAAAATTATGTAATCAACTTTTCGATAGTTTACACAACTAGGACTTTAGCCACAACTATGTGAGCTATAAATCTCTCCTCTCAAAAGGGTGAGGCACCCTTCTTACTGCTGACAGAAGTGATAGTAAAATAAACAAATTAATTACAAAATGTACACAATACTTATGAAGTGGGGGAGTGTGTCACATTCATCCTTCTCTCTTTTTTCAGAGAAGATGTTTACAATGCTTCACTATTGGAAGTTCTCAATTCACAATAACTTAAAACGATCAACAAGCAGTAATGCCAATACCTCTATCTTGTCAAAGCAAAGCATATAGGTACCATAAGTGATTAACAATAAACTAGTAAAATAAAAGGAAAGCTCACGAAGACACAAAGTTGTTCCGTAGCTTTATCAATGGTGGATTTGTGATAGGTGTGTTGTTTGTCCCGTTAGAAGCACAAAGTCTTCTTAGATGCAGCAATTTGTCGAACAACATGAACAATTACAAGTGCAAAGTCGTGTAGATTATCCAACCAAAGTATCCAAAGATCATGAATAATTACAAGCACAAATTCTTGTAGATCATTCAACAAAAAAGATAAACAAAACACAAATGTAAATCTAAATAAAGGATGTAACACAAAGTTTACATGAATTACTTAGAGTCCTTCATATTCCATAAGATAATTACCACCAAATGAGATCAATTCATAATATTATCGAATCCAACACAAAGTCTGGTTTGCAATCTTCTTCTTTATTGATTAGATTTCATTCACAAAGTATGAACACAAAGTTTCACAATTCTGCTTCAAAAAGGGAAACACTCTGTTGCAAAATACTAAAGGATAAAATTTACAATAGAAATCTCTCATATTATATAGAAAGAGGGATGAGCAAAATTAGGAATCTAATTTGAGGAAATCAAGGAAAGTTGGGTGAGCGATTTAAGGAGATCTCACCTAACTTTGACCAAAGTCAAAGTGTAATTTGTTTTCAAAAGATTACATCTTCGAATTTGGTGCAATTACAATTTTCAAAAATACATATAAGATGTCAGGAAATATTTACAAGATGCATAAAAGGATGCATCACAAGTGTCTAACATTGGAGATCAGGAACCTTCTCCATGTTTCCTTGCTTTGGGAGCAGAAGTCTTCATATTTCTTCCTGGTCTCTTGCACGAACTTCTCATCCGGGCCAATAGTGTAATCCAAAATGATGTGAATTCTCATGATCGATCTCATGGCAGATGAGTGAACCTTCTTGCCACTTGTCAAGATGCATTTTCAAGTTATCCAATGTGAGCCTTGGATCACAAATGATGTTTAGTGAGGCTTCTAAAAAGTCTAGGTTGTCAATCAACTTCATGATGGCTTCCTTGAAGATCTGGGATATTTTTGTGGCTGGCAGGAAGATACGATTCTCCTTAGGAAGTTTTCCTTTTAACTTAGTGATACCTTTTTCAAGAATAACACAATGCCCTTCGACATCTTCCTGCACTTGGTAGAGATCTTCCGTAAGAGATTGAATTACTTGAATTCAATGTTTCAAGGATTCTCTTACCTCAATGAACTTTTCTTTGTCGGGAATTACCCAGACTTCCACCAATTTACTGAGCTTTACCTGCTTCATCTGTGACCATGACAACAGGCATTTTTCCATATCTCTGTGCTCCTAGGAAAGTACACTTTTTTCTTTATCAAGCTATGTGGTGAGCTTGGCCAACAAAGTAGTTTTCTCGTCCGCAACAATTATGATCTGAGATCCGTGTTCTATGATCCTCTCAACAAAATCATACAACACCCTACCTTTGGAGGCGAACATCTTAGCTTTCTTGATAGTTGGGTCCTCAATACTTACCACTGTCAGCGGTTGTGCATTAGTTGAAGATCCTACAAGTCTCTTTACAACAATGGCATAATGCTCTGCCCTTTGGTTGTACATATTGCGATCTTGCTCCATTTTATCTAGTCTTCCAGTCAAGATATCCAATGTCACTTGAGCATTTGCTTTTGCACTTTCATTGGTAACCTTGTCAAGCTAGACTCTTGTTACTGTGTATTCCTCCATATTGACATCTCCTTCTTCTTGCGGTGGTATGCCAATCTCTGCATACTTTGACCAGTCTTGTCAACATTTAGCCTTGAGTATAATTTTGTTTTTTTCTTCCCTTTAGCCTTTGAAGGGACTATCTCTTCAAGGTCGAGCTCCTCTGGAGAGATCATTTGCTTCTTTCACTTCAACACTTGAGATATCAGCCAAGGGGGAAGGAAGGAGGTGTGGACTTCTAGATTCACTATCAACTCTATCATCATTGTCACTTCTGAAGTTACCATGGGTATTTTGACAATAGGAGAAGTGTCTGTCATCATTGCTCCTGTAGACTACACATTGAGTTGATCACGCATTGACTCATTCATGAAATGATTGAATTTATTTTCAGAAGTGATATCATACGTTGGTGAAGACAGGCTAGGAATGGATGATGGAGGACTTGACGGTATATCAACCGTATGACTGCTTGTCACCAAGGGAGTATCAAGCGGGGTTGAT
>VDFB02033226.1:0-12863 GCA_007258455.2 Sequoia sempervirens
CTAAGCATTTTTCATTTTGGTCCCATACATTATGTCTAGTGTGAATCATTCACCACCTTGGACCTAATGAGTCTCCGTGATGACCAAAATTAAAATTTAATTCATATTTTTGGTGGTATTTCATTCTCTTAGATCTGATGTTGGCTTGCAGTGTTGTAATTTTGGGAATTCTTGCATAATTGAGTATAAATACAAGGTTCTTTCACTCATATTCAACACCTAGCATTCAAGAGAGTTCACAAGAGAATTTGAGAATTCACAAGAGCATTCAAGGCATTGAAGGGAAAATTATCAAGCATTTTAGAGCATTCTTCAAATTTCAATCATCATGCCAAAGATTGCATTCTCCATGTTTGTTATTGTGCTAACAATTGTGATGTAGAGTTAATGATTCAAGCAAGTATTTCAAGTAAGAGTCAAAAAACACATCCATTGCAGCCATTTCAAGCATATTTACAACACCTTATTGCTAGGATTTGGTGAGTTGAAACATTTCTATTTGTTCATTCATCATTCTCCTTTCATATTTTCTTTCATTTCAAGGTTTAATTACCAACAAGGGGTTTGACCAAGGAAAGACCCTATTCCCTAACCCAAAAAAAAAAATTCCCTCTTCTTGTGTGTGATTTGAAGTGTTAGGCTACAATTTTTTCAAGAAGCAAAGTTTGAGAAAAGTTGTCAAATCCCTAAAGTTGTCATCAAGCCTTGAAGAAGCTTGGAGAAGGTCGACAAGTGGCAATTTACAGTTTCAGATCTAGAAACTAGTCGAAAAGAGTAGAGTAGACCAAGAGGAACATAATCAAGTCTCGAGCTTCTAAGAAAGTATAAGTGGAATGATTTTCCACAAGTGGTGAATGAGTTCCACTATACAGGCCTGTCAGATATTTTTATAGATTCGGATACCCTTTTGGCTAAAACCTATATCTACACATTTTCCAAGAAGCAAGGTTGATTCACCCAGCTTGGAAAATGAGTCCTAATCAACATTAACATTAGATTTTCTAGAATTCTAGACCTCCACTCTACCTTCTTTAGTCTCCCAGGTGTACATGTTCTACTTCACAGCTTTTTGTTACATTTTGTTCACTTTTCTAAGTCATTTAGAGTTAGTTTTCATTCAATTAGGGTTTTGTTTTACATCTTGCATTGCATTGAATTTTCCAAGTCTAAACTTGGTGGTGAAGCCCCTCATTAGATCATATTCATTTCCTAGGACAACCCTATTGTAAGATTTCAATCTCCTTTGCATTGAGATCTCTAGGGTTATCCTTGAGTGGAATCTCTAGGAAAGTGGGTGTGAATACATCAATAATCATCATATCATTCCCATCCATTTTTTAGAGGTTCTAGGTTTTATTTCTTACCATTGTTGATGCCATCACACGTAGGCTAACATTATTTTCTTTCATGTGTGAGGTAGAATCTGCACTCTCATATGCACTCATTAGATTCTTTACAATATATTTCACTTGAATCATTTGATATTCTTATCCCAAGAATATTAATAATGGTGGGTATGTGCATGATCATGATGGGCCAAAAAGTGGCAATATGATGGGTATGTGTAGGGTATGTGGCTAACAATTTTTTTTACCCAAAATTGATGAAATGAAAAGGGTTTTTAAAGAATATTATCAACTTTCCACCAATATAAATTATGTTTTACTCTAAATTTAATAAATAATTATTATTCATTTTCTATTTGAATTACAACTAAAGTCTTGATTGATAGGTTGATAGAAAAACCTCTATAGCTTTCAAATGGTATCTCAGTTTTTGAATCCAAAATATGCATCACATTCTATGCTTCACATACTATAGGATTAAAAATAGAAAAATTGAATTTCATGAAGTTTTGACCAAGTTAAGGTGGCCAGACATACAAGTTTTTATATTTTTTAAAAGTTGTAATAAAAAAATTCATAATTAATTATTTACTCATAAAAAAATTACAAAAAAGTATGCATCACATCCGGACATGAGTCCTCTACTTATATCTAAAATCTTATAAAAAATATTATCATTTTATTGTGGTTAGGGTGGTCAGACAGACACCTGCTTATTTTTTCCCTAAAATTTAAGTACTACTGCATTTAAATTTTAAATTTTTACCAAATAGATTTTTCTTTTTTTGAAATAAACCTAGTAGTTTAGAAACTACATTCAATTTTCTATGGATTATATTCTTACATATTTTGAAATAATATAGATAAATTATTCAAATTTTTACGTCAAGTTGCCTAACTCTGATTTTTCTAGATTTTTTGCCACTTAAGGGCGTATTTTTTCCATGATGATCCTGCACATACCTTGGTCCTAAATTTTAGTTTGCTCAGCATTTCAAAAAATATTTGACATCTTCCAATCTCATTTAACTCCTCAAAAAATAATTTCCATATCCTCTTAGCTTATCTTTGACAAGTATTCTTTGGAATCTTATCAACCATTGGTTTCAAAATATTAGATCAATATCAATTAAATTCTTAGGCTTTCTATGCAAAAATCTAGGAGGTGTTTTGAAAGGTAGAGTTTACTCAAGATTAGGAATTCCAACAACATTGGGGATAGATGGTATAACTTCAACTGTAGATGAAAAGGATGACATGCCTTGATATTGAAATGTAAAAGATGGTGTACCTTCAACTTTAGTTGTGGAAGATGGAGTTGCTCCAACTTGAGATGTGAATGTTGATGTACTTCCAACATGACATGTTGTAGATGGTGTGCCTTCAACTTGACTTGTGGTGGATGATGTGCACCCAACTTTGCAATTCAATTGTCTCATTGCATAAATTTTTTTCATCTATTGCCTTTGTGATGCCAATTCTACATCTCTCTTAAATTGTATGGATGTTTCATATTCCTCATGAATATGCATGTCTTATTTTATATTGTTTAATTTCCTTCCTTCATGAAGTTACCTAATTCTTTCTCTTTTCTTTTCATTCTCGGCTTCACACTCATCTATTGTTAGAGTCTTTGGTTGTTTCCTTGGAATGATGATGAATTCTACATGTATGCACCATTAAGAAAGGTATACCAAATTTAAGTAATGTTCAATTGTGTCAAAATGGACCACTTAAAGTATGCACATATCAATGACATATTAACTAGGAACATGCTAACATAATCATAAATTCAAGTAAATAAATACAAAAAGAAAAAATCAAATAGAAAATGATTGCAATTGAACTATGTGAGAATGTGACAAGAAAAACACACAAAGAAAAATAAAATGTACCTTAAAATTTGATATTTGTTGTAACAATTTGTAAATTATGTCATGTTTTTTATTTTTTTCTTCAAACTCCTAAAAATTGGTGTAGGAGCATCTAGGGTGAAAAGAAATATTTCATCGTTCTAGTTATTTTAATTCTAATAAGGGCTTGAAAATTCTATATTTGATCATCATCAAGTTCCTTCTTTCAGTGTTCAATGTTTTTGCTGTGACATTGAGTTTTCATTCAAAGCAAGTTCTTTGTCACTTCAAAGTGTCGATGACACTTTCAATGTGTAGTGGGGATATTTCAATGAGAGTCATGTTATTCGGTGAGACAATAATGAATGTCTCTTTGACATTTTTATGGAATTTGGGCTTTGTTGATCATTGTGTTGAGGTGACCTTATGGTTTCAGCAGGGGTTACTCCTAAGTTTCTTTGACAAGGTGATATCTCATTCGAGTCTCATCGATGATGTGGTGGTTGTGATGTTGAGGAGACATACATGGTTCAGTGGGAATTCTTTCAAATTTTGTTTGATATTCTAATTAAGCTTTATTGATGTGACATGGTAGTTATGGAGAGAGATGAGAAAGGGTCTTGGCGACATTCTGATGGTGGAAGATAAACAAAGATGGTCAATAGTGGTGGATGGCGAGTTCGATCATGACACTTGGCAAAGCAATATTCGATGTATTCCACATCATTGTTGTGGAATACATATTCATTGGCTGACTTGGTGGAGCTACTGATAACGTGATAATGACTTCATGGTTTGAAAGATTATTGGGAGATAATGAATACTACAACATGAGCAAGGGAAGACAAGGTTGACCTGGAGAATTAGAATAATATATAAAGCTCAAGGAATACAAGCAAAGGATGTTGGAAAATGTGCCTCAATCTTACTGGCATGTAAACTCCTATGAGAGAAAAGTTGGTGAGACTCTCTGAATGTCTTACTGACTAGTAGTAGTATTCTAAATCCTTGAAGTGCTCAGGTCGCCAAGACTTTGGTTCTGTCTTGCCGACGGGAGTCATCGGCAAGACATGTCGATCGCTATGATTTTCCTATCTCTTTCTGCCGAGCAGATCTCTTGCTGATGGGTTGGTGTCTAATGGTTATCGGGAGACTTGTGGTGATAGAAGTCATTGGGAGAGACTTGAACATTTAGAATGACTCATCCTGACAGTGTATGTCTCGACTATTATTCACAATTTTGTCATTGGGGAGACTCTTGGCCAAAAGGTTTTCACTTGTATGATCTCCTGCTAATGTTTGTGGTCTTTGATGGGTATATTACTTTGTTATGACCTCTTGGCGATAGCGTGGTCTCTTCGGACTATTCTATGCTCGGGTGATGTCTGCGCCAATAGTGATGGTCTTGTTGATAGAGCTACATGTGTTTATCATTGGTATGAAGTCTTAGTGATATGGCTTGTCTCACCGAATCTTTGCACAATGAACATCGGTAAGACTTGAGGCTCTATATGACTCATAGCGAATGCGATAGTCTTGCCGATGAGTCTGTTGTGGACTTCGTGAGAGGTCTCACTGATCTTGCTGATAGCAATTGTTTGGTCGATGGTTCTGAAGTGGATATCAATATGATTTATTAGCAATAGGGTGAGTTTTGAAATTTCAAACTTGATATGACTCTTGCCGATGGTGATGACTCTGGCCAATAATGACAATGGGCTTTGTGGCATCAGGGAGACACAACCTAGTGCGACATAGTTTGAATTCCTTGACCATTATCTATCCTACATGGTTTGTTTTTGACCAATCAGAGAAGCAATGGTGAACCGCTAGCAGTTGGACTATTGTGATCATTCCTGTGAGGAAGATCAACGACCATGAACAACATGGATATACTTTGTAATCGAAGATGATGAATGATTCGATGAACAGTTGGATGAGTAACAATGTGAGATAACGAAGTGTTGCTCGATTGAATATGAATTGTTCTGAGTGAATTCAATGGATGTTTTCTGAGAGCATTTTTGTGTAAGGTTGATCAGTGAATAATATGCTGTAAAAAATTGACATGAGAGTGAAGCCCGTACTCTATATGTAATGGAGAGAAAAGGGAGAGAAACATTAACAAAGGTAGAGAGAAGAAGAGAGAGGTAGGGAGGTAGGGATAAAGATGTGGGTAAGGAGGGAAGGCATGGTAGAGAGGGAGAGAGGGTGGGAGAGACCTAGAGAAGGTAGATAGAGGTGAGAGAGAGAAGAGAGGGAGAGAGAAAGGGAAGGACGCAGAGAGGGAGTGAAATGTAAAACCTCAACTATCCATCATCAATCGTAAAACCTAAACTCTAAGCCTTAATTAAAGTGGGGGAGAGAAAGAAAGAGAAAGAGAATTTTGGTCTAGCATTCTAAGAATGAATTTTCATTTGGCTACCACAAAATTTGGCTCTCACCAAATGGTTTTCATTTGGAAATACCAACCCATTGTTGGAGTATAGGACCTAATGCAGGAGCATCTAGGGGTACTAGAAATCTTGCATCACCAAAAAATGTTATTTTAATTTGATTTATTTTCAATAAGGGTTAGGGGTTAGGAGAATAATAATTTAATTTGCAACAATATAAATTCCCTTGGTGTGAAAATGTAAATGTATATTTGAGGGGAAATAAGTTTTGGTAAAAGTGAAAGCATCTTGCAGGGGAATATGCCTTTTTGGGTGTCCACTTTTGGAGAAGGTAAAAAATTATTGTTTGCATGTACATGTGTCATAAAATGTCATAAAATGGGCTGCAAAAGAATCTTGAATATTCCTTGCATGTATTTTCATGTCGCCACAAGCTTTGCATGTTGTTGCATGTCTGTGGTCACATCTATGAAACCTAGTCTCAGTAAAATGGACATAAATTTCTCATATAGTAACAAAAGTGAGAATTTCAAAATAATCTAGAAAGCTAGAAACAAGGTACACAAAACCTAGATAGCTATTTTGGAAAATTTAGATGAATAACAGAGCATTGTTAGGAAAAAAGTGATGGTTTTTTCTTTATGGTTTAGTGGAGGTTGTTTTCAGAAACAAATGATATTGATGCTGCTCATTTGGTGAAGTTGGATTTGGAGGAGTTGTGGGTTTACATAACTAGATGTTGTTGGATTGAGCATAGTATTGAAGAATCCATTGTTGCAAATTTATATTTTCATAGAATCCCATGTTGTAAGGGAGCTTATGAGCTTCTACATATTGTAATCCCAATTCATATTTGCTGCAATAAAATATATTGTTTTCCTTCTTGCATATGTTGTGCAAATTTGAGTTGTGTTATGAGTTTTTATATTTTTAAGGGGAGTCCTCTTACATTAGGACCACTGAGAATGGGGGGTGAATTGGTTTTCAAATAAAACTAATCTCATAAACTTAACTACCTTGATCACACAAAAGATTTATATACTATATTTCATGAAATAGCAAAAAGATGTGAATTTTACAATATCATACGAGAATCAAGAATACAAACCATAAAAAAACAACACATCATCAAGGAAAAGGGTGACACCAAATTTATGAGTGGAAAAACTCTAAAAATGGTAAAAAAAACACTCTCAATAAAGGCTTTATTAGGCCACACTAGCCAAAATTTTACTATATACAAATTGTGTGTCTCGCTGATAACACAAGTAGCCTCACTGGCTATTAATCAAGTCCCACTAGAAAAACTCCTTAATAATTAACAATATTCAAATAGAAAAAGGTAGATTATAGAGGGTTATCTGTTTCACTCCAAACCATTGCTCAAACAAAGATTTAACAAAGATTATCAAGATATTTTAACATCATCCTTACATAGTATCATATCACATACAATCATCATGTCCTTAAGCTCTAAGAAAACTAGCATGATCTTGTATTTGTAGAATGTAAGATACCATCTTTGTCAAAACCATATTCAAATCTACCATAACATACCTCAAAAAACTAAAGTAATAATTCAAAACAATTCGCCCATACTCTCTACAATCACCATATTTTGTTCATGAAAGATTTATTACATCAAATGCCATAAATATTTTAAGGTATTTATATCATTTTCACTATACAATCTTCATTTCCTCATGGTTCATTTTTCCTTCATGTTCACTATACAATTTGCATTTTCCCACTGTTCATTATGCCTTCATATTCACTATACAATCTACAATTTTTTTATAAAACAAGGTTCTTCATCTTTTTCACATATTACTCAAGGCATATATGCATCTTTTCATAGAAAAAACTCCACATTTATATTAGAAGATAAAGAGACATAGTTTGCAATTAGAAACACTTCTAATTTTGAATTGGCACCAACAAAACCTTCTATGTTCATATGCTCATTTCCAAATGATGCATACAAGCAGAAAACACTTTAACTTCCATGCTTGTCAAAGTAAAAATATTTGAAGTAATCATTCTTAGATTTGAATGAGAACCCTTGATTTGAGAGACCCTCCAATTCATTTTTAAACAATAGCCTTTGATCTTCAAGGTCAACTTGCTCGACCGGTTTCAAGGTATGAGAGGGCCGGTTTATGAATGCATTAAAACCCCTTAAGCAAGTCAATTAAGACTTAAGAAATATTAACCTATAATACCTGGTCAACTTATAAATGGACTTCTTGTTTATTTTTCACACAAACCATATATCTAGGTTTTTTAAAAACAAGGTGTCAACACAAGATAAACCCTAAATTATTCAAATAAACTTGTTCCTTTTGTAAATAACTTTAGATTACTACAAAAACAACCTTGAAATAAGTTTAGATGTAGACTTTGATAAAGAATACACAAGCACATGTTGAAGGATTTAAACCATTTGAATCTTTAAAACACTTAGGGTTTTGGCTACTAGCACATGACAAGTGCCTTTGATGTTTTTGAATGGGTATTTGTAGGATCATGATGGGCCAAAAAATGGAAATGTGAAAAAAGTTGCATTTTGCATTAACCCAAAAAAGAAAAAATCCCAAGTTGACTTCTTTCTAGCTTGGGTGTCAGTACATTGATCCAAAGCAATTCCCAAGGCAAGAAGTACATATCGGATATCCGATCCAAATCAAATATCTGATTTGAATCGGCTATAAATACATAACAGTGGCATTTTAAAATCATTTTAGTCATTTTAAAGAGTTGAGGGTGCACAACGAGAGTGGCGTTTGGGTATCAGATATCCGATATGAGCAAATATCCAATTTCGAAGGTAAGTTTTTGGTATTTTTTTTTTTAATTGATTTAATATTAAATTTGTATAATCTTAAGTAGTTTTTTATTGATTTTTATTAAAAACTAGATTTTACAATGGATTTTTATTAAAAAGTAGAGTTTACAATGGATTTTTATTAAAATTAATGTTTTTTATGTTTTTTTATTGAAAACTAGTGTTGTTTATTTATTTTTATTAAAAACTAGAGTTTGTTATGGATTTTTGTTTAAAAGTAGGGGATTTTTGGATTTTTATTAAAAACTACAGTTTTTTACAATAATTTCATTTATATTGTGTAATTTCAATTAGATTAATTAATTTTTAACTTTAATTAGGTATTATGGATAAGAATGAAAATGCACAAATTCCATACGATCCACCACCTTTGCGCCCATCAATTGAAGACTTAATTGGTGAAAAATTGGAGCAATTGAGTGGCATTTGTGATGTTTATAAGACAATCCCTCAATTATCCCAGATGACAAACACATTGAAGGAAATAATTAAAATTATAGAAACCCTCTCCACCCAACATAATTCCTTTCTTTCATGGCAATAAAGCATGACGGAATATTACTCCTATGGATTGTCTTACGATGATGTGAAAGATCTCCAAATAACAAAATCCCAAATAGCCTCTTTATTTTTTAACCCCCACACTGGTTTACCAGTTAATGTTAATAAACCAAAACTTTCTCTAAAATGGTGCACAAATAAGGACATAGTAGATAACTTTTGGGATCGTTGGTGTATTTTTTTTTATAAACCACCCAACAACAATAGTGATATACCATTTTACTTTATTAAAAAATTATACGCTGAGTTTGTGTTAGGGCATCATGTCAATTACTTTGACATTAAAGTCTTCCAGGGTATTAGTGGAGGTATGCCCTAGGATAGACCAAGGGGAGTTAGAGTAGTCAAGTTACCATATGTTCCTCATCCTCCCCTTCCTCCGCCACCTCCAGTACATCATCTAAATATTATTGAGGATGCAGCTACATAGACTATTTAAGTTATTCAATCTTTGAGTGGTATTTTGGTTTCCCATACTTCTACAGTAGCTCACCCACATTCTGGTGATGTTGGCGATGGATCCAGTGTTTCTGCATCATCCTCCTTAGGTCCACATATTTGTGTGCCACATAATTGCACTATGTGCCACCAAATATGCTTGGGTCCTCTTGTACAACCTGTTGAGCATCCCTTGGACATCTGATTATGACATCTAGGATGTGGACATTATAGGAGAGCAGATGCAGGGGAGTGGAGTGCGCCCTATAGAGTCATGTCCTACTAGAGAGGGGGACATTGGAATAGTTACACAAGTAATATTTAAGTTGTAAATTCATAACTTGCATTTATTTTAAAATGAATATTAATAAGAGATAGTATAAAGTACTAATATTTATTTGCATGGTCTATTTAATAGTTGATGTATGAGGAGGAGCTCGCATAGGTGACTAATAGCACCCTTAGGGCCATTTCATTTGGCCTCAACATACACATAGTATATATTTTTTCACTCACTCGTTTACATTTTTTTATTATATACTTGCTTGTTGTTAATGAAATTATATAATAAATTATATGTTTATCTTATTTTCCTCTTATAGGAAACACCTAGTGCGAGTGAGGTGCAACGTTGTCTAGACTATGGAGGTGTGCTGTTAGATAAGAGAAAGGTAATTGAACTCAAATTTGATTTAATTAAGACTTTTAAGATCTTTTATTGAGTATACATACATCCACATAGATTGGTAGTTTCATATGTACTTGTCATTTTTATGTATAGGAAGTTATGAGCTACACATCCTTGTTGACAAGTGTCACAATGCCTAAAAGAGTAGGTGTTGGAACACCTCAAGGAGTAGGTGTTGAAACACCTCAAGGAGGAGTTGTCAAAACACCTGAAGGAGATAAATAAAAAGAGATGCCTAAAGAGATATGTCTTTATTTTATTTTGTGTTTGGTAAATATGTTCCTATTACTAACAATTGTATACTAACTTGGATGTTTTATATTTTTTTGTTCACATATATAGATTGACATTTCAAAAGTTGGTTTGGTTGGTTCTTTGGGGAGGGCATATTCTGATGGACTCCACAGCCCTTTGAAGAGAGGCAGTATTTTATATATTCCAGTGAAATCAAGATTTCAATTTTAGGGAGGTTAATTATAATTCAATGTATAGTAGTTTTGATGTGGAAATTATTTGATTTTTAAATTATATAGTATAACTAATCTCAATTGTGGTTTAGAATTTTTTCTTGTATCTACCTTGAGCCAAAGAGTGCTTCAAAGGGCTCCATTTTGATGATCCACTAGTAGTTTAGATGAGATAGGCAGGTTTGGCATTATAGAATTTGAATAGATATTGAGATGGCATATGCCACATATTGTAAAACTTTGTTTGAGTTGGTGTTGATGCCATTTTTGTATATGGACATACACTTGATTATTAGATAATTTGATATATATAGAAGTTGACAATTGAAATTTAATTTCCTCCTCATGTGCATGATTAAACTCTTTGAAAATTTAATCAAGTGAGCAATGGTTAAATGTCAATGTACAATAGCATAAAAAGAATGGTTAAATATTATGTAGTTTATATTCATATTGTTGATTACATTGCATTGCACATCTTTCAAACTCAAAGCATTACTTCGCATTGCATAAGTAACAACTAGATGCTGATAGATGAAAAAATTTCAATAACAATATGGTTTTTACAAAGTCAACCTAAGCAGTTATGCAATTACTTCACATTACATAACTAATAACTAGGAACAACTATCAATTGCATTATCTTGTCATGGAATTCGATGAGACCACATTTCTTTGAGGCATTTTTCAAGCAGTTCACTACAGCGTACATACTACCACATTTTTACACATAGCTCTACAAAGCTTTTTATCAAACAGTTCACTAGCTTGTTGCTATGGCTAAAATCCTAAAAAAAGTGCTTTCAAACAAGCTATGGATTGATGCAGAGTGGGGGTGGAAACCATTCAATCTGCCAAACCAATGAGTATCAATCAAAATTTCAAAACAAAATTAGATGATCTACTCAAAACTCCAAGCCTTACTTTGTTTGCTCTCCTTGTATCATTGCTTAGCAGCCTAGTTTGAGGATTCTTCCAGCCGGTTTCAAGACCTTACAAAAAAATTAGTAAATCAGACACCCTTTTCAAAACTTTACACAACATATGTGAAAACTACCCTTGACTCCTTTGGATCAAATTTGAGAACCAATAGCATACCGTTGTCCTAGGCTAGTGAATTAGCCCTCTTTTACAAAGTGAGTGTGCTTTAAACACTTGATATTTACAAGAACACCCCAAATAGTCTTGAGTTGTGTCATAAAACAACAAATTCTAAGATTATTTTTCACCTATAGGTCCTTTAGCAGGTTGTCCCATGAAACCCTTTGTTTACCATGCAAATGCATAAGGTTTATTGAAATTACCACTTGCACAACTCCCCTGACCATGCCACCAACTCAATCACCTCTATTATGACACCAATATGCTTAAATGTTAAAGAGATTCCAACACTCATTGATTTTAACAAATCCTAGGCTAAAAGCTCCATTTTCAAGCAATTTAAGCAATGATTTGCTTAAGACAGCAACTCCAAGACTCACAAATCATTTCCTCTTCCTTAAATGGACCTGCACACATTCAAATCATATTGTAAAAAATCTCTCCACTGAGCCACATGAAAGGTACAGTAGGTGGATGGCTTCAATAATTCATAATTTACTCAAAATGCAAAATCTAGGTTCACTACCCGCCTTCAGAAAACTTGGCACAAAACTCACAAAAAATGAAAAGAAAGCACTCAAACCAACTTTAAAGGGGTCTCACATCTGCTTCCCCCTCATTACACATGCTATGCAGCCATTTACTTGTTGTGTAGGGGTCGAACAATGGAGAAAACACAAAAAAAATCTATAGAAACCACAATTTTTGCAAGGTAACTCAATATGATCTTATTGATTCTTCACAAAATTACATTCATCAATCCCAAAAATGAGTTCCTCAACCTTTTTTAAGACTCTCCCCCACACAAAAAAATTGACAACTCCCAATAAATGACTTACAAACAATAATGACTCATTATATTGCAAAAATTGCAAGTTTGACAACTTTTAGTGTCAACATTTACAATGTTTAAGCAACATTTTGCATTTTCTACCTAAATGATATCCCAAGCACTCAAGTGCATTAAAAATGGTCTTTTTAGACCTTATTCATCCTCTACTAAGACCTTAGGCTCAGAAACCAACCAAACCTTACCTAGACCACTTCATCATCCATGACCTTGATTGACACTTTTACATTGTTTTTATCATATTTTGCAACTTCCTTGTTGCTTATTGATTAAAAGACTTTCAAATTGACCCATTGAACCTTCAAGACTCAATTTTAT
>VDFB02033227.1:0-14538 GCA_007258455.2 Sequoia sempervirens
TTAGAATAAAATAATTAAATAATAATTCACCTCTAACACCCCTTTAAGTTCAACTTATATGGGTATAAAGATGGATGGGTCCTGACAACTAGGCTTGATGAGGTACTAATGTAAAAATTTCTCATAAAGTGGAGTAAATGAGAAAAACCCAATGGTAAATTAAAGAACCTCTCCAAAAGAGAAATGATGCAATAAAATAAATTTTACAAGTGAAGAAGATAGGACTCATGATGAGCCCCCAAGGACTAATTCTATCATGTAAGTACAAGAAATTTCCCTCCATAGGATAGAAAAAGTGAGACTATGATGCCCCACATAAGATCATAGAACCTATAGTATTGAGTCATGCTTGAAGAAGAATGCAAAATGTGATCCCTAACTATCGAATAATATTTCTTCCCCTTGGAAGAGTATGAATTGTAGATAGGTGCATAAAATCATCCTTTGTTAGAAGAATAGAAGTCTATGAAAGATGCACAATATCCAAAGAAAATGGTGAAATATTTGAAAGTTTCTCAAATGCTCCATGTGAAGGCTGATGTAGAACAAAAATAAAGAAGTAGATGGGTTGACAAAAATATTGATATGGTTGTCATCAAAGGTGCATGCCAACTCTATAACATGGGATTCACTAAAAAAGTATGATATGCCATGTAAGTAACCATCCCAATGAATTGTAGTGGAAACACAATTGTGAATATCCTACTTCCTTGAATCATGAGAAACCAATGGTGTAGGAACACTCAATCCTAAAGAAGCAAAATATGACTTGGAGATGTGATATCAGTGTAAGGTGAAGGATTAGATGAGGAGGATAGAACTCCAAGGTTCAAAATAGAAAAAATTTATCCCCTTATGCATGCTTAAGGTATAAGTGTCATATATACTCAAACCATCATCAAAGTCGACAGAATTAAAGGAAGAAAATGAATACATTCTAGAATCATGATCATCATGACCCATGGGAATGGTGTCTTTACTCCACAAATCTCTAATGACCATGAAATGTGGTGTGAACTTGATACAAAGCATCTACTAACTTCAAGGGTTCTAAATACCCAAAACACAAAATTTGAGAAGATCATTGAACAATCACCAAAATTCACCTCTTAGAAACTTGATTCCATTAAACTACCAATATACCAAAACACCAAATCAAGGGTCTAAAATCTTACCAAACCCTACTACATCTTATTCATCTTGATTTTGATAGAAACAAAAAAAAACCCTCTTACAACACTATTTTATCAAATTCTCAGTTGCTTGCACCAAAAGACTAAAATTGCTTGTAGTAGTCCACAAACCAAAAACTGGGCATATATTTTAAAGGAGGTGGAAATTCCCAAAACCAGATACAAATTCTAGGACCCATTTGGGCCTTTTAAAACATACTTCAGATTCAGATGGGGTTGTTTTGGAAAGTTCAACCATAAAAGTGATTGTCTCATAGCATTAGGCTCCAAATAGGCCTAATTTACAAAGAATGTACCATCTAACTCACTCCAAAACCTAAAATAACCTTGGAAATAATTAAAAAATTTCATAAAACTTCAAATTCAACAACTTTGAGAGATTGAAAGACTCAATAATGCACCAAAATACCAAACCCTCATTTTAGGCCATTTTCAACTAAGTAAAATAGGCATTTAATGGTTCTATGCTTTCCACACCTCCAAAAAACTTTGCATAGCTTCAAACATCTTGAAATATATTTTAAAAAGCTATAAGAACTAACTTCTAACCTTCTTGAATGCTTTTACAATAAATTCCAACTTGAAGCCACCAATTTCAAGGAAAAACTCAAAAAAATATGTGAGGACAGCAACAAAATCTTTGTAAACTGACTTCCCCTACATCAAAAAACACACTTAAACTAAAAATAAACCTAATTTAACCCATTCCACTGATTCAAAGATCCTAAATTGGTGGAATGGTTGATAAACTTACTTTAGACTCTCGAAACCCCGAAAAGGAGGATTTCAACTAGTTTACTGTAAAAGGACTCAAACACACTTTGTATTTGATATGATTCTCTCAAATCAACTTTATTTGAAGTAATACACACTATCCTATTAAAAAAAACAAATTTCAAGGCATGGTGGTGTTGTATAGGCCGTACAAGGCTTGAAAATAATAGAGAAAATGTTGATATAGTAGAATAGAGTACTTTTATTACAAAATTTGTTTCAAGATACAATGTCCAATCCTTTGCTCAATTTATAATTATTTTTAAAGATGTTTCCAATAGTTTTCACAACTACCTCTTCAACTTCAACCAACCCATTAGCTATTTTTACAAAGATGGCTCTTCATCTTCCTTCAATTTTGCAATTTTTCAATTTTTGCATCTTTTGCAACAAAAAGATAACTTTTTGCACTTTGACTCCTTTGACCTCGTAGAAACCTAATAGAGACTCAAATACATTTTAATTGGTCTACATGACCTTTTATATTCATTACATGATTGAAGATTCAAATTTTACCTGATTGCCTATTGGAGGCATAACTTCACTAGGTGCTCCTCCACTATAACTCATTTTTTTCCTATGCCACTATGTGTAATCTAATAAATGGAAAGGAGATCATTAGATAAGGAAGGTACATAAATTAGATCATTGAAATTTACTCCTCCAATTTCAATATATCCTTTTTCCAAGAGATGACATATAGGTGTTATTCGTCATCAATATTGATGGGAATGAACAAGAGTCAACTGTGGAAAATAGTTCCTTAATTGCAGCCATGTGGTGTGATACCCTAGAATCAAGAAGCTACTTTTGTGATGTGTTTTTTTCAAAATAAAATAATTCCATAACCTTTTCTTATCTTTATTTGAATATGTAGATAATGTAGATGGAGATGAGAGAGAACCACTCAAGTCCTAGATGTAGGAAATTGAATGTGATGTTGAAAAAGATTCCTCATTTCATCATTTTATTTTTTAAATCATTAGTGTTCTCCATGCCCCTTTTTCTTACAAGAAGTACATGTGGGCCTCTCCTTATAATTTTTCTCTTTTGATGAGGGAGATGAATCAAATGGAGTCTCTAATTTTCATCCCTTAGCTTCTTCTTTGGTTTGTTTCTTTCCCTAAAATTTGGAAAGCCTTTTGGTCAATTGAAACAAGAGCTTTTGGATTTGAATGCTACATGGTACCCATTTGAATTACTTTTTATTGATCCTTTGTGAGAGAAAAAAATTATGAAAGATGGCATAGTGTAGCATGCACCAAAAGTATTCTTTTGTGCATGAAAGTAGAAACAAACACTAAATATTGAGGACATAACTTTGATAAAATACTTAGGACCAATTGGTCATCTATTTTTTCTATTCAACATTTCTTGAGTTGAAACCTTAGAAAATTCAATTTAGTTTAGAAAACTTGAATTATGTTAAAGTCTTGTGGATTAAGATTTATTAGTTCATTCTCTAGTTGATGTCCCCTCATTACATCTTTCTTACCCAACATATTTTCTAATATTTTCCATACATCATTAGGTGTTGTGGTGGAGTTAATGTGAAAGAGAAGGTCAGGAGAAATAAACATACACAATGTTCCATAGACTTCAACATTTTGATTATGTCATTTTTTATTTTTAGCTACTCCTATAGGTTCAAATTCCAACCCATAGTAATATGATGTAATCCTAATTTCTTGATCTTTATCTCCATTGATTGCTTCCATTCATATAAGTTAATTTAAGTTAAAGTTATGTTCATTTTGTAGAATAACAACCAAGACAATGCCCCTTGCTTATGATTTTGATCCCCTTGAATTGGCACTTTATATATTTTAGTGCATATAAAAATTTCAATGGAACAAATTGAGTGCAATATCATTTCCAATGAGATGGGAAAATGATTATTTATTTTTACAATTTAATACTTGTTGCCCAATTTGCACTTAGAAACTAAAAGAAAAATCTTTTAAAATTGGAGACAAAATATCTATTAAACAACACAATTTTTCAATTGGCTCAACGCTAATGTCTTTGAATGGAAAGATGTTTTCATCAACTATTCACAATCAAATTTTTGGTTTACCATTTGAAAGTTATGAAAAAATTAAAAAACTCCCCTCCTTTACAAGCACATAATGATTTTCATAGATCATAAGCATAAATTTGATTAGTTAAAAACACTAATTGTTAGCTATATGGATAAAGCTATTAACAAGGAATATTTGTAGAAAATGTTACAAAATCAAATGTTAAACAACTAACAATAAATACTAAAAATTAAGCATTAATCACTTAACAAATAATTGTATAGAGGGTGCATTGAAGAAGAGATTGACCAGGTCTTCAAAAACCATTGAGCAACATGTTTGAGAAAAAATTGGTAAGTGTGAAGACTAACCCAACTAATGGTGCATGCAGGCCACATGAGTGTGATAAGCTAAAAAAGGCATGAAAGATGGTAACAAAAACTCAAATCTTCCATGTGCTGAGTGAGACTCCCATAACCTACACAATCTATGGATGCTCTATAATAGACAATCCACATATGGTGCCTAACATCAATCAAATCACACTTAGGAGGAGGATGATCGATCTTCTTTGTTATGGGTTTCTCCACTTATAGAGATCACACAACCTCTTATAAGGCTTGATATGATAGTTTGAATGCCAATCTAGAAGGAAAAATTTCAAAGGCAATGGAAACTAAGATCTACAAGTGGAAAGAATGAATAAAGTGTTGGAATTTCTAATATTGGGCAATGCCAACCAACTGCAATTAATGCATCATCAAAAGAGATCCATTTTGGATTGTTCCCCCCATTTTTTCATGTCAGACATTTGATGTTCCAGTTAATGTTTCTAGCAGTGAATTAATTCTAGTGGTTGAATTTGAAATTGAGAAGCAATGTTTTGAAAAGGAAACAAGGACAAAACAAAGGAACGTTCAACAATAAAAAAGGAGTAGAATGACAAGGAGGGTATGTTCAGTAGAACAAAACAGAAGGAGAAAAAAACCTACAGTATCAGAAGATATTGCACAAAGTGTAGAGATCCAATGCTCTAGAGTATTTGTAGTAGCAACACATAGCAGCACACAGAAAGCTCCAGTGCACCAGAATCGAGGCAGTTTGTTGTATGAAGGAAATACAGAGCCTTAGCTCTGATTTTGTATGTAAACATTTTTTAATGTAATATTTTGTGTATTTAAATGAAATAGAAAATTTAATCTTCCTCCTTGTTGTCTCCTTTGATTTGTGTGTTTTCATCTTTTCCCACTTTAATTGGGATCTTTTTAGGGAAAACTTTAGTGGCGAATCTTTGGCAATTGGAAAAATCTAGAAATAGGCCAAGTCAAAATTGGAAAATTCGTACAAACCAACAGGGTATCCAAATCACCTAGATTTTATGAATTATCGGTCCAATGCATTCCCATTCACCAATGATTTATTTTATGAGGCATATTTAAGCAAAAAAATTTCCATAACAAACTATGTGTTTCAAATTGACCAATTAATATTTTTGCCTAGAATCCTAGAAGCATGTAATAAAACACCTACATATTTTCCAATACTATTAAAACAACATTGTATTAGGACCCATTTTTCCAATTAAAATTTACAAATAGTTGCTTGTGAAGACCCATTTCACCAATTAAAATTTATAAATAGTTGCTTATGAGGACCTATTTCACCAATAACTTTTAAAAATAATTACATTTGAGGACACATTTCACCTTGCAAATTACAATGTATCATTGTATAAGCATGTGGGATTTGCCAAATTTTTAATATACCATTTAAAAATCTCGTAGAATTCACCAAATATGGATTGATATAAATACAATCAAAACTATTATTTATTCTTACACATTTTGTTCAGTTCTAAGGTTCTACTTCTTGATTTAGAAGTCAGCGAAAGCCAAAAATAGAGACTTAAAGGTGAGTGATCATTTCTTCATAGTTTTATTAGTTATAATAATAAGATTCCTTTATCTCTTTTCCATTATTGCTTCAGTCTTAAAGATGATATTTAGTAGGGAATGGGATATATATTCTCTATCCTTCTTAAACAAGAAGACATTTTTTCCATCTTTTATTCAAAGTGAGAGATCAATATGTCGAGAAGCAAGGGTAAGACTCTTGATCCTCAAGGTAGTGAAGAGACTAGGAGGCCATCAAAATTCCCAAAATGTGGAGGTACCATATAGTCTTACTTTGGAATTGGAAAAGTTTATGATCCATTAGATCAAGATGGAGCTACATCATCAACTCTTCCACCAAATATTAATGAAGAAGGAATTCACAATACCTCACCACCCCTAGAAGGTCAAGGTGATATTTTCATTGAGTTAAATCCAAATGTATCAAATGAGGATGTAAATACCGTAGAACATGTTCCAAGGGATGCCCTGGTTAGCCAGAATGAGATAATTGACTTGGATGAGGATGATGTTGGTAGCAAGAAAAGAAAAAGAAAATCAAAAATGGGGCGCGAGTTGGAAATGACAAGGAATTTTCAACTTGGTTGGTTGTCAAAGTACCCATTTATTGTACTAGTAGGGAAAGCAAATGATATTGAAAGTGCAACATTGGCCAAATGTATTAATATTTTTACTTGGAAATTTGAAAGAGACAAGACGTTGTAGCTAAAGCTTGACTCTATAGAAAAGCATATCGATAAAGTTTATGAAAAAAAATCATAGACGGAAAGGAACAACCAGTTTTATGATGGAAATCAAAGGAAGAATGTCAAATCTTGTTGCATTTCAAGGTACACTTGAGGCTCAATTTGGAAAAGCAATGGAAGCAGAAAATATGTCAAAAACTATTCAGATGAGTGTTGTTTTTCATATTTTTTCCAAAGGGTGTCCTATGACAGACTACCCAGAATATCTAGTTTATTATCTTATTTGGGTGTTCCTCACTATCCCTTCTCACATTGATCAGTAAACGCTGGATGGGAATGGGAAAACTATCTTGCTGCAGTGGAAAAGGAAGATTTAAAGGAGAAAGTAAAAAAATCAAATTTCATTGCATTATCTTTAGATGAAGTTACTGTGGTAGACAATACTTCTTGGGTCTGTATGCATTTGTATACTATAGAATGACATGTTTTCCAAGATCATCTTCTCTATGTTCATAAAATTAAGGATAGTTCAACATCACAAAATCTATTTGAATTAGTCAAGAAATATTTGAATGAAATTATAGGTATGGATGAGTTGACAATTGCCAAAAAGTTGGTGTGTGTAGGAGCTGATAGAGTTGCAGTGATGAAAGGTCAAAGGAGAGGTGTTTGCACAAAGTTACAAACTACTTGTGCACCATACATGCTTTCAATTCACTACATGGCCCACAGAATGAATTTAGCATTCAAAATTGTAAGCAAGTTTCCTATAGTATCAAAAGTTGAAAATCTAGCCCGCAAGATCCATGCATACTTCTGCCAAAATCCCAAATGTTTTGTAGAATTTCAAAATTTTGTTTAGGGAATAACACCAAGAAATAATCTTGTCAAGGATGTCGATACTAGATGGATCTCCCTGCATGGACCAATGCAACAAATTCTTTCAGAATATCAATCCTTGATTTGAGTGATGTACGAGCATCGTAGCACAGTAGAAAAAGTTCCTAACCTCTTACATAGGTTAAGCAATATAGATACACTCTTGACTTTAGCTAGTCTTCTCCCCATGTTTGATGTGATGAACAATCTTGTGAAGAAATCCCAATACAGAACTATGTATATTTGTGAATATTCCAATCTACATAAACATGCATGCTTGGCCCTCGATCATCTATATCTAGATATAACACAAGAAGGTCCAAATTATTTCATGTGGCAGAAAATTATTGATTTGAATAATCCTGATAATTATTTATAGTTTAATGCAAGCAGGAACTTATTTATCTGTGTACATGGATATGAGATACTAATGTGCCATTGTAAGATAGTCAGGCACTCTAGCATAGATGTAGCTATTAACGAGGAAGATTTTAACAACATTGTTAAATATGTTAGTGATAATTTGAAGGAAATTGAAAAATATTTTTCCTTAGAGATTCGTGAAAGATTCCCTTGACATGAAATACTTGAAGCCATGGGTATTGTGTATCCTCATTTTTTGGTAAACTGAGATAACCCAAAATATTTTCATGATAAAGTAAAAATTTTGATCAAACAACTTTCAAAAAGTGTAACATACAATGAGTAGAAAATAAAAGGAATTTTAAATGAAGTAAAGCTTAGAGAACAATGTAGGAATTTTGTAATAGCTATGAAGGACCAGTATAAATCCATGGCCACGGAGAAGGCCTTTGAACTGGGATCAATAAAAAAGGTTTGGACAAGCTTATGTCAGAGTGAAATATTGTGTGATTCAATATTAGAATATTTCAAACTTGTTGATTTATTTCAAATAATGATATTGGGGTCAGTGGAGGATGAGAGATTTTTTAGTACATTGGCATTTTTGAAATCAAAGTTAAGAAACAAACTAGACAAGAATTTGGAAAATTTCTTGAGGATGAAAGGAACTACGTATAATGTCAAAAAAATCCTTTTGAAAGGGCACTCACAATCTAGAGGTCCGCATGTGAAATAAGAGGGACCGGGTTGTGCAACACTCCAATTCCAAACACTGGTACTAGTGGCATTGGTAGTGGTAGTGGGACTGGGACAGATGAAATTGACACAAATCACATAATGAATGTTGAATTTGAGACACAGGCCGAAGAAAATGAAGAGAAGACTCAAAATCAAATTCAAGACAACTCTATTACTTTATCTCAAGATGAACATCAGTTTGAGGACCCTGACTCTGTTTGGGAAATGGAAGAGAATTAGCAACTTTTAGGTATTTATACTGCACTTCATGAATCAGTTTCCATTGTTCCAAACTTTAGTTGATATTTTATATTGTATTCAATGAAATTGTGAATCATTGCACTTCATGATATTTTATTTTATATTGCACTTCATGAATCATGTTCCAAACTGTATTTGATGATATTTTATATTGTATTCCATGAAATTGTGATATTTTATATTATATTCCATGAAATTGTGATATTTTATATTTTATATTGTATTCCATGGTATTGAATTTGATATGTGATCATCATTTTTAAAGAACAACACTTATCACACTACTTATAAAAATTCATATTACATTGCCATTCACACAATCTTTGATTAATAACTAAAAGGAATATTAATCCATTCCTTAAACAGAAGCTAATAGTTAAACATCCATAACTTATAAGCTAATAGAAGCTAACAATTTGACATAAATAATTTATAAAGGCATCCACACAACTTAAACGATAAAAGCTTAAACTACCAAATCACCTAAATTATACTGAGAAATCCTTACACATCCATCATCACAAAATATTTATTCACATATAAACATTCCACAACAATGAAACTAACTAAAAATCTATCATTCCAATAATAGATAATCCATTGGAAAACTACTCAACAAAAGCAGAATAAATCAACACACCATAACTGGCAAACTAATTGCATATGCATGAACTTCACCATTGTCTTTCTGTATTGAAATAACTCTCTCATCCTCCACTGACTACAAAGATGACCAACAAAGACTTGCAACTCAACAAAGTGAGCCAAGTCAGGGAATTGGGTAGTTATAAAAATTTAGAACTCCATGACAAGGTTATAAAACTCAGAGGACTAGCGACTAAGGTTAGGAAAAGCACGAAAACCATGACTTTGAGTGATAGTAACCATAGCAATGAAACTAACCAAAAATCTATCATTCCAATAATAGATAATCCATTAGAAAACTACTTAGCAAAAGCACAATAAATCCACACACCATAACTCAAAAATTACGTATGCATGAACTTCACCATTGTCTTTCTATATTGAAATAACAGCAAAGCAGTAAAAATAGCAGAGTTTTTTTTTGTCTTGATAATGGTTTCTTGAGGACAACCGTTTTAGAAATTAAAATAAAAAGTCTTTGAAGTATCAAGAGATCCAAATTAAAGAAAATAACATAAAAACTAAAAACTAAACAGCAGTCCCAGCACCGACTCTTTCGCTTCCAATTATTTCCACCTCATGCTCCTCCAGTAATGCCTCCTGTTCCTTTACTACTTGCCTGTATTCCCAGTACTTGGTGACAATTGTGGTGATGTTTTTTCTTCCTAGATTCGTGGTGATTTCCAACCTTGTCCTCCATCTTGAAAGTGCATGGTTTGACTCAACTAGTGTTTCATAGATGTTGTCACTTTCTGACTTAAATGCACTCATATAGGTCTGTAAGTTACTCAATTTTCTGAACAAGTTTGCAGTAGTTGTTTTAGGATCACCTACTTCTCTATGATACACCTCTTTAAATTCCCTCATTATGTCTATAAGATCTAGTACATTTTCATTGAACCCATCTGTGAGGTCCACTTCAAGAGCATTGAAGTTCTCCTTGATCTTCACCAATATGTCAAACCATTTTTCTAACACTTTATTGATTTCCTTGATATAATCTTCATATACTATCAATTTCCACTCCAATGAATCATACCAACTAGGATCAATTTCTCTAGGGTCATCCACCAATTTTTCTCTTATTAACAAAGTGTGCTCCATGGAGACTAATTTTGCAATTTCCCTTGAAAGAAAAAATGTGCTACTATGTTCTCTCTTGGTCTATTGGAGCCCAACTACCAATTCCTTTCTTTTATCAGACACATTAACAAAGAATTGCCTAAATTTAGTAATGTGGAAAATTCCATCCTGATAAAGCCCTTCTATACATTCACTGGTAGCTTTAGCATAAACTAAATTTTTCCTAACCCGTTGCATAGTGTCAGAATCAATACCTTGAACATTTGAGCTTGATGCTTCCTCAGTGGTCAGAGTCACAATTGATGAAATAAAATTTCTTAAAGAAAGATTATGAGATTGCAACTAAAGGTTCTCCTTTTTCAGTTCTTTTGCTCTTTTGATCAATACATTAACAGAGTAATCGGCATGATATACATCACCTTCTAAAGTAGATGGCCCCATATCAACATGACTAACCTTGTAGTCAACTTTCGTTATCTCATTTTTGTTTAGGTCCTTTTCTGGATCAACAATCTCCAACAGCTGATGCCCAGTAGTGGAATCAGTGACAATTCGTGACATCCTCTTAGCCTTTTTGGGCTTCTGGTGACCCTGTAGTACCATGGCAACTACATCTACTTCAATTTTCATTGCGGGAATATTCTTTCTTTTCTTCTCGTCTGCTTTCTTTAACCATGTTGGGGAAGATGCCACTAATTCAGTGTCTCTACTTTCAACACTTACATTTTCTTTTTCTTTTTTCAGTTGATTGAACAAAAATAGAAATATCTCGTAGTGGAGAAGTGGGAACTTCAAAGAATGTGGGAAAAGAATTATCATCAATTATTTGTCAAAAAATTCCCTTAGAGTTTGTATAGGCACTGGATTTTCTTGAATAGCCTTTTTCTTAGGTACCAAGGGTACACTATCCTATTCACAAATTGATTTTAGCTTGGTCCCAGTGGCTTCTTGCCATCTCCTCCCGACTATGAGCCAGTGTCTGACAGCCTGATTGACTACTTTCCAACTGATATATTTATGCTAGAGGCCTGTACAATCCCTTGCTCTTTTCTCTGTGAAACTCTTTGCTCATGGGGATAACCCACACTTTGGCGCCATTTTCCATTCAACTAGTCTAGAGTTCTTCTCAAAACAGGGGCAGAAAGAATCATTAAGTTTGAAACTTCATCCTCCAACCAATTAATTCTGTACAAGGGCTTACCAACAGGGGCTCGATATTCGAGATCAATGATCACTGAGTCTTCTTGTGCATCTTCTAGAATATTAAAAGAAATACCAAAAGCTTGTACTTTCCTTAGGGTCAATCTCATGAAATTTCTTCTATACACCTCACCTTCATCTGTACAGTCTTCCCATAAATCTTCAATATTAGGGCGATGTTCATAGCTTCCAACTCCATACAATTTTTTCTTAACATAACCCTTGCTATCAAAATTAATTCTTATGGGAAAACACTAAAAATTGAATTCATTCAGGGCTTTCTACACACCCCTAGCAATATTATTACTTTTTCAAGAAAATGAAGGCATGGACAATGGAAAATCATACCCCTTCTTTCCCATGTTTGAATATTTAACATTTACAACGGCCATCTACCGGAAAACTTCAAGAAAAACCAGGAAATCACTTAGGTAATGGGGTAATTTCAATGGAGCCTTCTCAAAACCTCCGATTCTAAGATAAGTAAATCTGTTGAGCTAAATGTAGAAACTTCAAAACCTTAATGCAAAAGCAGCTACTTCAGGTGAAACCCAAAGCTCAGGTTTTCTATCAAATTCTCTCACAATTTCCATTAAAAATGCATCATTGATGCGACAAAAATTCCTCATTCCAACCTCCTTAGTGAGTTGTGGAAAAGTTCTATACATAGGCATGTCCGGCGTCGGAGACCTTTGCGGTTCCAACCCTACCCAGACAACCTATTGATTGGATAGAATGTAAACTAGGTATGAGCACATGTGGAAGGCAACAATTTGCTAGAAATTTATCAATTGCTCATTTAAATGATAACTAATAATCTTAGCCTAGTCAATGAATTTATTTTCACTACAAATCAGCAGAATAAAATGGCACATCCAAAATTCAAAAGAGTCCAAATATGCATTACCAACCACATGATGTAGCAAGGTGATAGCATCTAAAATTTCATCCTTAAAATGAACCCTTTTAAGCTTTGAGGGAAATTGAGACTTACCCTTTTTCTTGGACTTCAACCAATTCCTCGCAATGGAATTTTTGCACCATTCCTCATTCATTCTAAAATAACTCATCACTAACAGCTACAAACATTTCCTCTATAGTTTCCCTCTCTGGAATGCCTAATGTGCATGAAATCACTTCAAGAGTAATTCTTGCAATGACTGACCCATTGACAGCTCTAATTTCGTAAGTCTTTAAAATGTAGCCCCTTGTGCATGCAATCACCAGGTCAACACTTTATACAACCTTAGGAAAACCTCTCGCGTGTGCCAAACTGCTCTATAGAACTTTATCTTCCAGTGCCGTTCTCTCCTTTTGCTCCAAGCGCACCAAAAAATACTCCAAATTGAAATGCCCAATTTCAGTGTCCCTCACGCCAGACCAATGATTTTGAATTCCACTCAACATGCACACAAATTCGTGGAGATAAAATGTTTGCACTTGAGAAGTACTAGCATTGGCAAAGAACGAGAATGTAGGCTAAATGACTGAGTAAAACTTTGCCACCCACTTATGCTATTATTTTGATAGGATGTGCATTAAATGCGACATTCAATTTCATTCCTTGAAAAGATAGCCTTTAAACTTGCATGGCTTTTGAAATTCCTAAAAAGATAGCTCAAGGTTAGTCCATACATAGCATTCAATGAGACGACGACACCTTTGAAAGCCAAGATAAGTCCATAATGTCGCGTGGTCATTGAAACTTGGAACCTTATAACCAAAGTCTGAAGTTTTGAAGTTTCAAAGTTTTTGAAACCTCGACTCACTAACAACAAGATAGCAAAGACTTGCAACTCAACAAAGTGAGCCAAGTCAAGGAATCAAGAAGTAATGAAAATTTAGAACTCTGTGACAAGGTTATAAAACTCAGAGGACTAGTGACTAAGTTTAGGAAAAGCACCAAAACTGTGACTTTGAGTGATAGTAACACAAAAATGAAACTAACCAAAATCTGAGTCCAATAATAGATAATCAGCGGAAAACGCTACTCAACACAACAAAATAGAAATCCACACACCATAACTCAAAGATTATGTATGCATGAACTTCACCATTGTCTTTCTATATTAAAATAACTCTCATCCTCCACTGACAACAAATATGACCAACAAAGACTTGCAACTCAACAAAGTGAACCAAGTCGAGGAATCGGGAAGTTATGAAAATTGAGAACTCCATGACAAGGTTATAAAACTTGGAGGACTAGAGACTAAGATTTTTTTGCTCCCTTATTTTGAGTCTATGTCTCTCCGATATAACATTTTACATGAATTATTAATGAAATTTGATCAATGATCTTTCATTAATCTTCTTTGTCATTATGCATTGATGTATGTTTAAATTTTGGCTCTGGTTTAATGAACCAGTTAAAGTACCTTGATTAAAGAATGAATTCATATAAATGTTTAGTGAATCTGATAATTAGTCATGGAGATTGAGTATTGATGTGTGAATTGTAATGCAATTTCACTAAGATTATGGATGCCTAGAATTAAAATCACCTTATAGTTCATATTTTAATTGTGTTAAAAATAAAACTTGAACATGTACTCAGTGATTCATCACTCAACTCAATGTAATAACATATTAACAATGAGTATTAGTAGCATATACAACAATGAACATCGGCAATCATTTAATGTGTATCTAGTAGTTGAAACCACTGCCAAACTTTTTCTTCAAATGATAAAATAAATAATACAGATAATTGAACATCAACACATTACTGAAGTCTGAATTTGAAATTTTTTATTGATTATCACATTAAGGAATACATAGA
>VDFB02033228.1:0-48170 GCA_007258455.2 Sequoia sempervirens
CTGACTTGTTTCCTTGAGTGGATAATGTTCGATATATTTATTCATGACGTCCTCAATCTGACTTTGGGACATATTTGATCTTGATGTTGACCACTCTGTTTGATTATAGGAATTAGTAATCTGCTCTTTTTGTGTAGCAAGATCTTGTTCTAGATGAAGATCATCTACGTGTCCATCCATAGAAAGCATCTCATGGGTAGATGGAGGAGTAAGTGCTATGTGGATATGATCATCTTGCATAGATAAGAGAGTGTCCATTAGATGATTGTAGTATCTTGAAGATACAAATTCTTGATCTTGATTAATTTTGGAGTTGCTTTCGACATGCTTTGGATCAAGTTGTTGACATGGGGTAGCTTCAAAGGATGGATTTCTTACAAAGGACTTTTGGATGTCGACATTAGGCATGGTCAAGTTCAAGGTTCCTTCAACATCTATAACCATGAGGTCAAAGGGGATCAACATGTTTTGAAAATGACCATTGCTAGACCTTAGTGAAAGATTTTGATCTTGCTGTGGAATAACTTCTTGAGATATGTCCTCTAACTCATAAGGCGATGTAGAGACATTTTCAATATGATCATTGGTCAACGGATCATGCATTATGTCAATTGGATCAAATAGTCCTAACACTCCTTGAAAGAGATCACCAAAAAGTGGCTCTTGATGTATGGTGAGTTGATTATCGGATTGTGTAGATACATCCTCAATGTGCTCCTCGATGGAGAGGTTTTGATCATTGTTTTCGACAATTGCGGTGGAGAGATTGTGAATGTCTTCGACCATAGAGTCAAGTGATGTTGATATTTCTTGAATTGGCTCATTGTCGAGTTTTGTTGGTGGATTTTGATCATGATTCAAAAGTGACTCTCGACATATGTCGATTTGATCATTGGATGAAGTAAATGTGTGCTCTGTGATGGATTGATCTTGATCCTTATTTTCAATAGTTGTCATCTTTTGTGTTTGTGCTCGTGTTGGTTGGGTAGCTTGAGAGGCTTGGGCAACTTGAGAGGATTGTTTCACACTTTGAGCTTGTGTTGCTTGTTGCATGGCTAGATATTGTTGGTATCCCTTTTGAAAAGCAGCTTGTAATGTCGCGTTGTATTGGTTTGATGTGGTGGAAGTTGGTGGTGGATTTGAAATCATGTTGGATGTAGTGACAAGTGTTTGAGATACGCTCGGAGCGATCATGGTAGTGAGGGGTTGAGATGTGATGGGCATGATAGTGGTGGTTGGAATGATTGAAGGGATATTGATGGTTGGAATAACCGAGGTGATAGGTTCTTGGGAGACCATATTTTGATTGGTTGGGATCATCATTGTTGCTTGATTGGATACCATCTGTTGATGCGATGTCCATGGTATATTCAAAGGATTTGATGTGATGGCTTTATTGGCGTTATGTGGATCGATTTGGGTGGATTGATTGGTGCTAGGTAAAGGGGGAAGCCCTAAACCAAGGAATGATGTAGGTAATGGTGGTGGAAATTTCCCTTGGCGCAATGCCTTAACTATTTCCGCAATTTGATCTCGCCAAATTTGTTCTTGATTTTGATCTTGACTCACTTGAGATAGTTGATTTGGCTTGTGTTCAAGTAGTTTTGGCATGCATGCTTGCGGTTTTTGAATGGGATTATGGGAAAATTGACTTTGGATAATGTTATGATTTGGGATGATGTTCATATTTGGCATGATAGGATGAACATTGTTGGTATTGGGAATCATTTTTCCAAAGTTTTCTGAGTTAGGATTCATGTTTCAAAAAGTTGCACTTGGTACATCCACATTTGGTTTGTAGGGATTTGGTGGAATAACATTGTTCGTTTCAAGGCTCATGCATTGATTATTTGATTGTGATGGTTGTAGGGTTTGGACTTAGATCATATCATTGGAAATGTGTTCCAAACTTTGACTTGGGCATACTCACACTTGTACCACGTGACATTTAGTGAAGGCAATGATCCTATGCATGGTTTTGATGGTGATAGGCATTGCAGGGCTTTGAAGATTCAATTGATTTAGATTACTCAGGAATGTATGGATCCAAGTGTATATTCCATATTCTTCTTATTATTTTTGACCCCTTATTGTAGAAGAAGTGACTTCCCTAAGGTTCTACTTCCAGGACCCGATAATGAGATGGAATGAAATGTGTAAATATTATGAGTGATAGTTTAGGAACTGGTTAATGCTAGACTTAGGGATTTTGATTTTGATTGTTTGATGGGTGATGAACTTGTAAAGCCTAAGATGTTGGATGTGATCTTAGGATGAACTTTGTTCAAAGGAGTGATAATTTAACTAAGTGTGTGTGGAAGGATTCATCCAAACACACCTAACTAAACAAATGATTTTGATTTGGTTTAGAAATGTACCCAAGTCTAGGTAATGATGTTTTCAAAGCTCTTAAAGTTGTTTGTGGGATGATGTTGATAAATGTTTGAGGTGAATGAAGTGTTTGATTTTGATCCTAAGAGACTTTAGAGAGACTTTGTTTACTAGGCCAAGGTATTGAAGAACACACTTTTCTCTAAGAGCAATCAAAAGACCAATATGACCAAGATATATCAAGCACATGTGTGGGGTCCAATTCGTTATCTTTGCTTAATGAGTACTTTTTACCAAAAACACACTCTTTGATTAAAGTTTCAAACTAAGATGTCCAATGTCTTAATTTCTTTAAACCCCAAAAGATATTTTATGTGGAAATTCAATGAACTTAAGGCAAGGGTTTTCCTATTGTTTACTCCAAAAGACAAATTGAGGTATAATCCAATGCTTAGGAACCTCTACGAGAATGTGAATAAGCGGTATATATGGATGGAGATTAAGCGTATTTATCGAGGGTTTGAAATTTTTGAGAATCATATTTGAATGTTTGTTTGCAAAAATATTTTCGAATACGTGTTTTCAAAACGAAGAATAATTACAACCCTATGGATGTGTAGAACAATATTTGTTGGATTCCCACTTGGACAAATCCCATTCACAGCTTATCTCTAAGCGGATAGTTGGATATACGACCCCACTTGGCTCCCCTCCACGACTCCGTGCGTCAATGCGAGGCGGAAGGCATCAACACCCATGAAACTCCCATGGCGTGCTTTCCATCTCTTTGGAAGGCGGTAAAAGAGTGTGGGGTGGCCGAGCGATAGTTCTTGCCAACAAACAGATTAAGGATTTTGGCAAAATCTAACACATAGGTTCTAGTAAGGACTTTCCGTTCGTAGGAGTTGACCCAACGTGGCAAGAGTCCCCTTTCGGATCCATCTTGTCGGAGCCAACCGCGTGATTATGGCGTTTAACCAAAATCCTCATTATATCTCATTTGGAAATACTCTTGGCTTTAGAGTGTTAGGTTAGTCGTCGCTGAGTGAAGTACTTTTCTAAAGCGGGCCTACAAGATAAACAAAGCGAGCAAAAGACCTGTCCAGAAGTAACTCGATCGATCTTTGATGGCACAAAGAATGAGAATGTATGCGAAAATGCCCCTACTCACACTCGCACAAGATGTTCAATTTTTAAGCCCAAATTGAAGTGTTTCAAAGCAATAAAATGTATTTTTGAGTGCTTTCTCTTACCCTAGATGCATGCGGCCCAAGGGGAGAGGATACGTACTCAAAAGACAATCACACAAATCAAACACTTGTTCATTTTATACCCTTCAAAGCAATTGTGAATTCGTTTTAAGCACCAAATGAAATGTGAGGATTGCTTGTTCAATTTTTAACCCAAAACGAAATCTAGTAAGTGTGTCCTAAGGTTCGTTTTAAGCCCCTTGCAATGAAAATCAATTGTTCGTTTTAGACCAAAATGAAAATTAGTATTCTAAAACAAAAGATAAACAATTTCGTGAGGTAGTGTTGATCAAACACTAAAGTGTTTAAAAACACATTGTGTTTTCAAAAAAGAATTTCCCCTCCTTGGTTTTCATTTGATAGCCTTCTCTTTCGCTTTGCACCTTTTCGCCTTCGTTGTTCGTTTGTACCTCCTTCGCTTTTCCTTTGTTCGCTTTTGTACCTATAAAATAAAAGACACTCATGTGAGAATCAAGATATCAAACTCATTTCGATAATCAACTTCACATGATAACATTATCCCAAATGAAAGGACAAAGATTTGGATAATTATGATAGTAAGAGAATGATTAATAAGTGAGTCATGTTTTGATATTGATTACATTGAAAAGACACCACACTTACTAGACTCATTCCTTCCCTCATCATAATTTAAAAAATGATATGATAAAATGATTAAATGTCAACTATCATTATGATAAACTTTGCAAGGCCATGGATTTTATCAACCACAAATGACATTGGAAGTATCCTCCCAATCCTAAATATTGAATACCATAATAAAAGTGATAATAAAAATCATGACTTTTATTATAGAATCAATAAGTATGAGAGAAAATAAAAAATGTACCTCATTAAATCAATTACCGAAATCATTCATTAAAGCCATATGTGACTAAATGATCAAATGGATCTGCCAAAGGCTTTTTGAATTTTAAAAGCAACTGCAACTAGATTGTAATAACTGCATTTTGGTCTGTGTAAGGCAGATTGTCAACTTATAGGCACATTTAAAAAGTATATGTCTGCCTAACAAAGAAGATATTCAGGGCCCATTTAAAGAGTAGATCTGCGCACATAAAGACTTTAAAGGCGTGTAGCTGCAATCAACTGCCAATCTGTCCATCAAACAACCACTGTGAACATTTAAAAAGGCTGAATATGTTATAGATGAAAGATAGCGAGGGTCTATTGGTAGGTGGATGGTCAAATCTGTAGTTTTCAAGCTACCATAATAAAGATCTGTCAGAAGCATGAATGTATACTCAAAGCCTGAATAGTCATTTAATACACCAAGCGCAGCAAAAATTGATGGAGTTCTAGCGCCCTTTATAGACAGGTCTTTCTCCAAAGCATACGCCAGTATTTATTGTGAGAAAAATGTCACAGCTGATGACAAAAAAACACGTTATTCTCATCAGTCAAAAATCAGAAATCAGAAATCAGAAGTTTAAATTCTAAAAAAGATTTCTTGTGCATAGATGAGGCGTATGAAGTGTAGCGAATAGCTGGCAGCGAACAATGGCAGAGGATAGCAGATTAAAATACTCAAGATAACACATTTAATACGCGTATGAAGATGCAGCTAAGGAAAGCTTTTAATTAGATGTGTTATAGTAGACTTTAAAGCTGCGCCCCCCATGTCATAAAGAAAGTCTTTCAAATTTACTGCAATCAACAGCACCAAACGTTAGATGTAAACATTATTAGCTAGCGCATCTGTACAAAAGTAAACAGGGATTCCTGAAAGCTTTCAAGCCAGCGCTTTTGTCGGTTATGAAACTGCATCCAACTGTTAATTCAAACTAGTTAATTCTAAGGTCAGAAACATTCATGACAAAATCACAGATGATATCTTTTGTACGGCAGTTTCCTGAGAGGCTTAATCTTCTGGAAAAGGAGACATCAATGATGAATATGATTGCTGGTGGGTCTGCTGCAAGGTCATTGGCTGCTCACCATAATGATCTTAATATGCTGTTATATAGGCGAAGTGCTCCAGAGCTTTACCTTGAGTTTTACCACCGGCACATGGAACCTCCACATACTTAATGTCCTTTATGGAGCGACAGATATGAAGAGGGCGGCTTTCAAACTCTTCGGGTTTTAATTTTCTCAATTATCACCATTTAATCTTGGAGAGTGTATGTTTATTGGTGATCAAGGTATACCTGCCTATGCCTAACAGAGCTTGAAGAGCAGGGAATTCCAACCATCTTGGTTGATTTCATTCGTTGGCTAGATCATTGTTAAACTCGAACATAAATCTTGGCATACTTTTAGAGTTTAGCAATCTGTAGATTTGAGAACAAACAGATTGGCGACTCTATTGGGGAGGTAGTTGCCATTGGGAAGAGTCAAAAGTTGAAGGTTGTTGGAATAAAGGTTTTATTGTGGCGGTGGTGGAAAGGATATAACTCCACTGGTGAAAAGGGCCCAGAAAATAAAACTTAGTCCTCTTTAAGAGAGATGGCAAATCTAGTCAAAAATCTCTAAGAAATTGTGTATGACTGATTACTTGAACATCAGATCAGAAAGATCAAATTTTAAACATCAAAGCATTATAGTTTCACCCAAGATGGAAGGTAGAATATCCTTGCATAAGGGAACAAAAAATCATGGTTTAAAGTCCCCTCCCACTTCAAGAACCACTACTAATAAAGAGGGAGATTCATCAAATCCACTTGAAATCACACAATTGCAAAACAATATGCATAATGATCAAGGGAATACATTGGAACAACACTTCACAATATATAATAGTCATTTTCCTAGATCAAAATTACACAACAATGAAAAATTCCCACCAAGGGACCCTCCTAACCCTCCTGAACAAAACAACTTATATAAATTTGTTCTCTCTTTTAGGCCTGGTCCCCAAAAATGAAGGAGTTTGAAGCTTGTGCAGATGAAGAACTGAGGCGTGTTGAAGCAAAAAGAGATTATAAGGATAGAATGGCTCAACAATATGCCAAAAAATCTCAACATAGATTCATGGAACAGGTACCACCTATGGTAGGCTTCACAAATACCTATGGTAGTCCTACTATGATGAGAGAACTAACTTGCCAAGAGTTAGAACAAAAGGTTGAACAAATGTCAGAAGAAGTTAAAAGGCTTGAATTGATAAAACAAGAAAAAGCATTGGCTCAAAAAATTATCCAACTAAACAACCAAATTACTTCCAATATGACATAATATAGACCCACCTGCAATCAGAACATAGGTGGTCCTAAGATCCCAAAAGCACACCATGACATAGTTGGGAATTTAGGAAATACAAGCAGTGCCAATCATGTGCAACATAATGTTCCTCCACCACAAATCCCAAATCCACTAAATGTTCCCATAACCTCTGTCTACGAGCAGTGCTTATCTATCCCCTTCTATTTAGGGAGGAGTAAAATGTCAGAATCATATGAAGAATCAACATCTTGTACTGTATCAACATCAGATTCCCCATAAAAATGTACAAAGTAATGTGTACCCTCATGGAGGTCCTAATCAAAATATGTAGCAAGGAATGCAACACTACATGCACCAACGAGGACCTCAACACCAACAGTATCAGCATAACCAAACACAAAATTAGTTTGCAAGAGGACCCATGAACATAGATAGATTTAGACAACTTGATTTATGTGGTATACAAGGATACATGAATGCCATTGGTAATGAAGTGAGGAATGGGATCCAAAAATTCTCTGGGAGCCATGTTATTTCTAGAAAGGATCACATAAGGGCCTTTGAAACAGTCATGGACAATTATGGCATACATCATGATGATGTTTACATGAAGTTGTTCATGCAATCATTGACTAAAGATTCTAGAGTTTGGTATAAAATCTACCAGATGCTTCAATTAGTTCTTGGAAAGAATTCAAAAGACTCTTTAAGGAGAAATATGGAGACCATTCTGATCCAAAATTTGCTTTGCATGAACTAACAAATATTCAAAAAAGCTATAATGTATCAGTTGCAGACTTTAATACAAGATTTATAAAATTATTCAATAGGATTCCACCTCACCTAAAGCCAACTGATCCTATGTGTCTATTCTTCTATTTAAATGCATCTGATCCAAAGACTAGTTATGAGCTTAGAACAAGGAATCCTCCTATCCTCACCAAAGCATTTAGATATGCTTTAAACATAGAAAATAATAGAAAAGATTTAGGGAAGATAGGTAGAAGGGATGAAGCTATAATACTACAAAACCCTAACCCCCCTCAACATAGGTAGCCAAACCATCATAGAAATGAAAGACCTTGATTACATGATATGCCTTATAAGACTAATTGGAAACATGGGAGGCCATTTAGTAATGATTAAAAGCAAAATATGAGTAAAGACACTCTTGGTCCATCAAAGAGGCATGGGACAAATATGGTAGAGAGAAATCCATGGTGTATACCTTGCAATCTCCCTCATTCTCTTGAATATTGCATAGTGGCACAATCAATCCAGGAAGATGAAGGGTTATATGACCAAGAAAGAAATTATCACACCATAAACATGTTGGTAGCCAAGCCTTATGGGACATATAGAGAATATTCATCTTCAAAAGAAGATGGGTTTGAGTATGATGTGGACAATCAAAATTATAATGTTCATATGGGCCAGCAAGAAGTATTCTCAGATCAAGAAGACGATGATATAAGAATTTCTCAAATTAATACTACTAGGCAGCAATCAAATCAAATCGAACTAAGAAGGCCTATTAAGAAGGAGATGAAAGCACTTACGGTTGCTACTGTGGTACAAGCCAAGAGCAGTTACAACCTTAGAAATAAAACTATAAACCCAAATCAAGGGACACCTGGGGGTCTGTTTGTGAAGGGCCAACAAAAGTAGAAGAGGGCCACCACAACAAATCAAAACAATGAGGAGAAGAAGAGTCCCTAGGAGACAACTCAAAAATATGTTCCATAAGAAGAAACACAAAGTGAACAAAATAGAGGGGGAAGTAATCCTAAGCAACATGTGGAGGAGAAAAGATCAAATAAGGTAGAGATAGGTAAAGTGGAAATAAACACACCTTCTTTCGACATGGAACAAGCTTTGTCTCAAGTTAATATGTCAATACCATTGTTAGAAATGATAAAAATAGATGACTATAGAGATAGTACCATGAAGCTTATTTCAAACGTGCCAAACAAGCATGGAGGTCAAAATAGAAATAATGCTAAATCAGAAAACAATGAGACACATGTTAATAGTATCAAAGAAGAAACCATGAAAACTCTTGAGATATACTTGGGAACTACTTTAACGAAAAACCCATCTCATGTAGATCCTTTCTACAACACCTTGTTGATAAACAAAAAATTGGTAAAAAACTACATGATTGATTCAGGGGAAGCAATTAATATTATGCCCATGGTAGTTATGAAAGATTTGGGCTTATGGGTTGATACTACCTATGGGAAATGTTATGCCATGGATAACATATTTGTCCCTGTTATTGGTGTTATATGGGATGTGGAGTTAAAACTAGCTACCTTGCTTGAAGCCGCGTATAGAACTGATATTACTGTGGTCGACACTCCACCCTATTATGGCATGTTATTATCAAGATAATGGACTGTTGTGGTGGGGGGAAATGTGCAATTGGACCTATCCTATGTAACCATACCCATTAATAGGAAAGAAGTTAAGTTATACAGAGAACGACGATCAAAGCAAGTAGTGGAGCACATTGATCCTAATAAGATGAATTGTTTTTGTGATGTAGATATGGGAAGTTTTAGAGTTGAACAATCACAACCTTGGTTGCAAAACAGTGATCCAACTGGCAATAAAATCGAAAGAGATTATTTTGGTATCTAGCAGATGTACTTTGATGGTGCTTGTAGCAAGGAAGTAAATGGGGTAGGAATGGTCTTTATTGCACCTAGTGGTAAGACATTCAAATACTCATTTCTGATATCCTTTGAATGCACTAACAATATAGCAAAGTATGAGGCACTATTGTTAGGTCTGAATATTGCCACTAGATATGGGATCAAACTATTAGCAGTATATGGAGATTCTAAGCTAGTTGTCTCACAAGTTAGGGCCAAGTATGCTTCAAAGAATAAAAGGCTCAAACAATAAAAACATGTTGTGTGGGACACTGTGGAACTCTTTGATGCATTCTCCATCAAATGGATAGAAAGATCAAAGAACCTAATGGAAGACTTTCTTGCAAATATGGCCTTGAAGAGGGATGATGTCATGTTAGCAGGCATTTTAGAGGTGGAATTCAAAACCAGACCATTAATCCTTGATAATTTTTATAATTGGCAGGTGTTCAATGATGATGACGATATGATAAGGTTTCTTCAATGTATAGACCAATATGAAGCCCAACAGATAGAATTTAATGCTTTTGTGGAAAAGGTGGATGGTAAAGATACTATCTTTGGTCAGGAAGTGGTACAATTAAGAACAAACAAGATCCCAAAGGCTTTAGTAGCCCTAGAAAGGGTCTTTAATGAAAATGACCAATCCCTTTTGACGTAGTCACCAGTTAACCAAGAGGATCTTGAGGAAATAAACCTTGGCACTAAAATTTCCCCAAAGAAAGTATACATAGGTAAAAGGATAAGTCCAAAAGTAAGGGAAATGCTCACAATCTTATTGAGAAATTATAAGCATGTATTTTCATGGTCATATGATGACCTCAAAGATTATAGAAAAGATTTATTCCAGCATGAGATTCCCTTGAAACCAGATGCAAAACCTTTTAGATAGAAGTAGAGACCCATAAATCCCATGTTGGTTACCAAAATGCAGGAAGAGTTAATGAAACTCAAGGATGGTGGAATAATTAAGCCTATTAGGCATTCATCTTGTGTATCAAATCTAGTACCAGTGAGAGAAAAGAATGGGGATATAAGGTTGTGAGTATATTTCCACAATCTAAATGTTTCATCACTTAAGGATAATTACCCACTCTGCAATATGGAAGCAATGTTGCAGAGAGTGACTGGATGTGAGTTGCTATCTATGATGGATGGGTTTTCAGGATATAACCAGGTCAAAGTTAAGGAATCAGAACATTATAAGACTGCCTTTACTACACCATGGGGGACTTATGTGTATGTGAGAATGCCATTTGTCCTTACAAATGTCGGTGCTACTTTCCAAAGGGCCATGGATGTAGCTTTGGAAAACTTGATTAACATCATTATGGTCATTTACCAAGATTACCTAACAACATATTCAAAGAATGTAGAGGATCATTGCATGCATCTGGAGAAGATCTTCATCAAAGCACTTGAGTATGGGATATCCTTGAATCCCATAAAATATCATTTTGCTATAACCGAAGGGAAATTACTAGGACACATAGTTTCCAAGGAAGGAGTTAGAATTGATCTAGAGAGAGTGGAGGCCATTGATAAGATTCCTATCCCTAAAATAGTGAAATCGATTCAATCCTTCTTTGGCCAAATTAACTTTGTCAGAAGATTCATCTCCAATTTTGCTGAAATTGTAAAACCTATATCGAAAATGTTGAAGAAAGGGGCACAGGTTGACTTGACATATGAAGCCATAGATGTGTTTGTGTCAATAAAAAGGGCCATCAAAGAAGCCCCTGTACGAAAGTCTCTAGATTTCATGAAACCCTTCCAAATCTTCTCATTTGCATCTTTTCATATTGTTGTTGTGATGTTGCAAAAGAATGAAGAGGGGTATGAACAACCAATCTCATTTTTAGTAAGTCACTTCAAGGATCTAAATTAAAGTATGATGCCTCTAAGAAATGAGCCTATGCACTAGTAAAGGCAGTAAAAGCATTTAGACCTTACCTAGTAGAGGCATAGGTGGTTGCTTATGTGTGAAATGTAACAGTCAAAGATGTCTTTATGTAGACTGAAGTCACAAGAAGGAGGTGTAGGTGAATAAATAGGATCCAAGAATTCAATATTAAGATCCAAATTATAAAGCTTGTGAGAGGACAAGGTCTGGAAAAATTGATGGTTGAATCTAATTTGGAAGTTGCTCAAGTGTATAACATTGATGAACATGAGGACATAATCTCAAGCATTGAACACACACATTGGTATACAAACATAATACACTATCTCAAACATATGAAGTGCCCTAACAATATGAATGATAATCAAAAAAGAAAACTAAAAATCCAAGCATCAAAGTATGTTTTTGTAAATAGTAATCTATTTTGGAAAAATAAGGACGACATCCTATTGTTATGTCTAGATGAGGGACAAGCAGAACAAACCCAAAAAGTAATGCATGAAGGTGTATGTGGGGGTTGCTTTTTAGCTAAGACCACTACACATAAGGTACTAAGAGTTGGTTACTATTGGCCAAAGGCCTTTGTGGATGCTCACAAATATGTAAGTGTGAGGCATGCCAGAAATTTTATGGAAAATTGAATATTAGGGAGCCTTACCTTTAAGACCCATGTTGATTGAAGCACCATTTCACTAGTGGGGCATTGACTTCATAGGGGAGATAATAGATAAGTCAAGTGGGGGACATAGATGGATACTTGTAGCCACTGACTACTTTACCAAATGGATTGAAGCAATCCCCACAAAGCAAGCTACAAGCAAAGTGGTGATAAATTTCTTGCTAGAAATTATCATCACAAGGTTTGGACTACCTATCAGATTAATCATAGATAATGGGATGTGCTTTAGGTCTGATGAATTCAAAAAAAATTGTGAATCCTATGGAATAGTGGTTTCCTATGCTTCCCCTTATCACCCTCAGGCTAATGGGCAAGCCGAATCTAGCAATAAGAGCATTATGAAGATAATTAGAAGGATGCTTGACAATAACAAGAGAGCTTGGGATTCAAAACTAAAACTGGCATTATGGGCAGATAGGATCACAGTGAAAAAGGCTACTGGAAAATCTCCCTTTGAACTAGTGTATGGAGCTCAAGCAAGAATGCCAATGCATAACCTTTTGCCTATTTACAAATTCATGTTACAAGAGGATATGAATATCCTTGAGCCCATGGAAGAAAGGATGGAGTAATTAGCAGAACTAGATGAGATCCGAATTTAAGCACATAAACAAAATGAGAAAATGCAACAACAAATGAATTATTTATTTGACAAGAGGTCCAAGGATAGAAAATTTAAAGTTGATGACATGGTTATTATGTGGAACACTCACATTCATGATAAGGGAAAGCATGGCAAGTTTGAGGCATTGTGGTTAGGCCCATTTATTATTACAAACAAATATTATTTGCAAAACATGGTAGGTGAAGATCAGGAAATTCCAGTGCATGGACAATTCTAGAAGTCCTTTTCTTAAGAAAATATTTCCATGCACAATAGTTTAGGATTCCCTTTTCTTCTCTTTACCCATGGTCTATGTCCTAGATAGTGCTTATGGATTCTTGAAATGACTAAGTAGCCATTCATCCCCAACTAGAGCCACTGTTAGAACCTCAAAAATTTGCCTAATTTCACCACCTAAGCAAGCCTTGAATCCAATACTTGGAGCCTTGATCTTTGTATTATCTATTAAAAATCCTTATTTCCCTAAACTCGGTCACTATAAAAGAAAAGAAAATAACTTTTAGGTCTGAATAACATTGAAAATCCAAAACAAAAGATCTTAAAAAGCTTCAAAGACTAGAAAATTGTTCAATCTTCCAAATAAAGTGATAGATAAACCATTTTAGCCATGGTATAACCACATAATCCCACCTGAAATGTATAAAAAATACATTATTGCACTCTCGTAGGGATGCTTGTTCTATTCTAGGAGTCCTTGGCGGTATGGCGGGGGTATAGAATACAATGCAACCATCTACCGCAATACCGCAGTAGTCAGAGAAGAGGCATGCAGGGTGGCAATAAGATGTCTCTTAACTATGGAAACAATTCATAGCCCCGTAGTAAGCATCAACAATGTAAAGTAAGACATGCGAGATGATGGTAAAATCTCATTTAACCGATAATGGCTAACCCACTGTCCTGTGGTGAACAAACTATAACATGGAAGTGAAATGCAAGGTGGCAGTATAAGTTTGTCTAAACCGTAACCTCGTAACAAGAATGTGATAACAGTAATAAAGCTTGTGGTATAGTAGGATGGCTAGTATATGAGAGTTATATGATCCTACTAACCCGCAATAATAAAGTGAAGTGATGGCGGTACAGGTTAGCAAAGACATTTATGTCAACTATGGCAATAATTACACAACTTATCATGGACCATTCGATCTCCTAAGATCAAAGGCATATATTCAAACTCGAAACATGGGTAGATTATGAAATATTTTGCATGAACTTGACATTAATGTCAAAATGACTAAGTTCAGTAGCAAATAAGTTTAGATTTCGATGTTGTTTTTTTCAATCATTTGCAAAAGCTCGTCATGCCAGAAGTTAAGGAGTTTGAGGGAAAATACTCTGCAATTGATATCTCACCGAGTAAGTGCACAACTACTCTACATAAGCAAGTATATAATTATTTGGTTTTCTAAAATTTTGCAAATAGAAGCCTAGAAGGTTTAAGTAGGAGTGAAATTCTATATCATGGCACCTAAAAAGAGTGAACCCGCAAGTAAGAAAGAGGAGTCTACAACCCCAAAAATAAAGAAGAGAACTCTACAACAATCCATATTAGATGTCTTACCTAAATCAATAGAAAAGGGGTATAAAAAGGTGTTTAGAGATGAAGCTCATCGTTGCAGAGATGTGATTATTCCCATCTCAAGTTGGGATCTATTTTGGTACTTCTATGACAAAAGAGATGGAAAGATCCTAATTTCAAACCCTTGGACTTTGGATTTGGATAATTTAGTAGTCCCAAATGTCTATGTGGATGTAGAGTTTATCAAAGTGATAGCACAACATTATCACCCTGTCACCAAAACCGTGAGAATGACAGATGGCTCACCACTAGTAGAATTGACAAAATCGACAATTATTGAATGCTTCAAGTTGAACAAGCAAGCCCTCACTAAGGTTGATCTACATAAGAGTGAAGAGGATTATAACAAACTCATAAAAACCTATAGGAGTGATGAGCTTCCCCTGTATATGAAAAAAGGGGGCAAAAAATAGAAGAATACCCATCTCCCCTTGTAGCAGTGAATTGTTTGTTGTTGAGGACTTCCAAGTATATTTTAAAAGGACTTATTTTTCTCTATGCAAACTACTTGGAATGGATTCCCAAGATAAAATTCCAGTCAACCTCATGATGATAGCTATGAGGATACAAAATCTTGATAATAACATTGAATTTTAATTTGCTTTGTTGATTGAGAAGAGGTTGCATGAGGGCTTCTTTTAGGGCTTCTTATAAGTGAAAGAAGTTAAGGCCCTCATCAATTTCAGATGTTATTCTCTGTTGTGTCACCTAGTTTTGGACCAAAACAAACACAGATGGACTAGAAGTATGAATCTACAAATGTTAGGTCAACAAGGTGATTTGTTATCTATCCAAAATTGGTGCTACATATGGGACAACAGATGCAAAAAGGGTGACTATGTGATCTTTCATGACAATTTTGTGGTAAGATTTATGGATACTTTTGGAAATATTTCACCAAGATTACCTATGGAGATTAGAGAATTAATGAGACCATTGGAGCTTAAACCAGAACAAGGACATTCACACAATTTTGGTGATTGGTTCTTTTTACTTGATTATACGGTCATCAGAATTTACATATGCCCACAAGCTCCACATGTTTTACCTAAATTTGTGTCTCTTCGAATTGATTTCTTAGAATTAATGTGCCAAATGCTATGGATGGAAAAAGATGTTATGAAAATACAGAAGAAAGGAACTTTCTTTCTTGATTTGATTGTGTGTCGAGAGCTCTCTATAGGATCTGACACACTTGAGGAACTACAAGGTTATTTGAAGAGTAGATATTCTTTAAAATCTAGAAGAGAAAGAGTTTTTGAACCAAAGGGTCATATGAATTTTGTAAGGTAGACAATCCCCATAGGAATTATTCCAAAGAAGGAGAAAGTGGGAAGTATTGATGAAATTGGAAGAGGAGAAGAAGAAAAGGGACATTGATTTTCTAAGTTTCTATGTGGAAGAGGTAAACCCTCTCAAAATAATTGATTTGGTGATTGAAAAAATTGAAAGGATATATGGCAAGTCAACAATGGAGTTTGGGGGGAAGTCTCCAAATCCCACCAAGTTTCTAGTTAAGAAGCAAGGTAGATTTGTAATCTTGAAACCCTCAGACACTTTCTTGATACATGTTCCACTAGAATCACCTCCAGAATAGCTAGAGGCCAAGAGGTAGAAGGTACATAGACCAACTCCCCTTGTGTCATATATAATGAGTGAGGAAGTAGGGGATACTGAATATGTGGCTAGTGTGCTAAGGCATTTAAAAGATGATATTGAAGTTGATCAACCACTCCCTGAACTTGACATTGAAGCTCACAAGCCTAAGGAAAGAATGGATGTGCAGGGACAAGGTGAACAAGAAATGCATGAAGATGAAAGAGTGGTTGTTGCTCTTAGGTTTATAGAAGATGATGAATTTATCTAGACCCCTGAATGCAAATATTTTTGGATTAAAATAAAGATGAAGGGATTTGAAGAAAGGTTTCAAATAAATAAGATGGGTGTTGAAAAATCTCAACACGATCAAATTGTTGCTCAAAATTTTAGTGAGCTCAGAATAAATGAAATAAACATTAATCCACAAGAGGCCAGATAGATGGTGTTGAAGAGTAATATCTTGACTATCCCTGGGATGGAGCTAAAGAGGATGTTCTTACTTGATCAAGTAAGAAATCAAGAAGATACTATGTCAGTTGTTGAGTTCAATTTAGAAGAAGGAATGAGTGGCACAGGGTACAATACAAGATTGAAACCCTAGCCCTCTAGGCCAAACAAAAAAGTACACAAAAACCAAGACTGTTTGATGTTGTACAAGAAATGGAAGGGATTGTTATGGTCAAGACTCTTAAGGAAACTTCAGCATTGGAGGATGCTACCATGACCATGCATTTAGCTATGTTCACCCAGGCTAGTGTCAAAGGTTTGGAACTTAGATTGGCTGAATATAACAAGGCATTGATTGACATGAACGATGAAGTGAAAAGATTATTTATAGAAAATGTGAAGTTGAAACAACAATTGAAATGAGTGGTTATTGAGTGGGTCCTTCCCAAAGCATGGAAATGGGGATTTATCAACCTCCCACAAGTCAGACAAGTGGTTCAGACACAATATCCATTGATCAAATGAATACATTGAAGCAGGAAATAGAAAGTCTAAAGAACCTTAATGAAGAGACTAAAAAAGGGATGAGGAAACAATTTTTTGATACATTAGAAAATATATTGGAGCATAGAGTCAAGATAGTTGAGGACAAGATAAAAAAAATGTGTATGAATTTTACACCTCCCTATCACAAGCATAGATGTAATTATGCACAAACAATGGTAATTAAGACTTAGTTTTTTATGTTAATGGGTGGGTAATTGAACAAATGTTTTGAAATATAACGGTCTGATGCTTGCCGCTTCTCTTGCCTACTTATAAAGGGGAAACCAAGATTGAGTAAAGGGGGATATGATTAGAGTAAAATATAATTTTGAAAAGGAGAGACTTCTAGTACATATTGTAAAATATTTTGAAGTAAATCAATGGAAAAGAAGCTATAATTTGATGGCCAAAATTTTGGTTTCAGTTGTTTGTTGATATTATTGTGTATGATTTTGTGGTTGTCTCAAGTTTGACATTTCCTTATTATTTAAATTGGTGTATCAAGGATATATTTGATTTATCAAAACACATTTTTTGTTTCTATGTGGTTCATTTAACTAATTTCTTCAAGGAAGAATTAAATTCTTTTAAGTAAATCATAGTAATCTAGAAGGATCATTTGGATTGATAAGAAGAGTCTCATAATCACTTCATTGCATGTTTATGTAAGGCATAAACATCTAAAGTTTCAAACAACTAGAGTTATAGCCAAAAGGAAGAGGACGCATATCATTCCTATCTTTACTTCATTGCCCAATAAATAAAAGGAACTAATCACATTTATTCCAAAAATAATATCTCAGAAAACCTTATTTATACATTTTAATTTTTTGTAGTAAGAGTAGGAGTAGAAGTTAGTTTTGCATTTAAATCATCTATTTCAAACCCTCATTCCATATTGAAATAGATTGAGAGAAAATCATTTAATTGAAGAGCTATGATCACATGAGGATGATTTAATTGAAAGGATTGATCACACAAATTCTTCATAAGGTTTTAATCTGTTCAATTATCACCATTTAATCTTGGAGAGTGTATGTTTATTGGTGATCAAGGTACACCCGCCTAGGCCTAGTAGAGCCTAAAGAGCAGGGAATTCCAACCATCTTGATTGATTCCGTTCGTTGGCCAGATCATTGTTAAACTTGAACATAAATCTTGACATACTTTTAGAGTTTAGCAATCTATAGATTTGGGAACCAGCAAATTCTATTTGAGTCACCTGATTTGGTCACATGTTTCATTGTTTTGATTGTTATTATGAGGTAGAGAGATGGTGTTAACTAATATAATTATGTCGTCGTACCTAAACTTGTTGACTATATGTGCAAATGTGTGAGACTCTATGGGATTTCGATGTAGGTATATTTGGTGGTTATCATGGTGTCATGGAGTTTACTTGTACCCTTGAGACCCTTTCATGACATGGTTGTTTATGCATATGTGTTATTGGTGGTGTTGGATTGGTCCTTGATTTTAGGTGGTGGTGTATCTTCTTAGTTTAGAGATTGTGGTTTTACTTTATCATTTGGGATATCTTGATGTTGTAGTTGAGTTCTTTGATTAGTTGGGGTCATGAATGATCTTCATTTAGGAGATGGTTATCTTGATATACTCTATAGCTTTCTTACATAATTTAATGGGAGATTTTGATAGTGATGTTTTGGAGGTGATGTATTTTCTTAGTTTGGAAATCATGGTTCTACGTTACCCTTTGGGAGCTCTTGACATTGAGTCCCTTGGTTGTGCCGAGGTAATGGATGATATTCAGTTAGAAGATTTTTATCATGATGCCATATATAGCTCAATATCATAGTTCAATGGGATCTTTGGAAATGATGTGGATTCATCATTTGGTGATGGATGATCTTCCATGGTGGTTATTGTTGTTATAGAAAAGATTTTGGATCTTATTTCATGTATGAAATGAGAGTTCTTTGACATATTTAGTTCTATTAAAAAGAGATGGTTATCTTCATGTGATTTGGAGATGTTGACATCTTTGTACCATGGAGACTATTAGAGTCATTGATTGAGGTGTTGGTTATGATTTGTATGTTTGATAGATGGTCCTTGTTTACAAGATGGATGTTATTATTCCATGGTAGACTCTTGTTCACGTGTCAAAGTTTTTACATGATATAGGTGCTCTTGGGAGAAAATATTTTTATTTAGGAAATATGATTTTATTTTGAGATGTTTATCATGATTTCATGGAGAGTTCCTTATTCTTAAGATTAAATCTTTGGCAATGAGTTGGAATAATTTGATTGATGAGTGATGTGACCATTTTTATTTTAAGCTTCTAAATAGTACAATATTGCCTTGGATTTCAACTAGCATGAGATGATCAATTATACACCTTTAGATTTGGGTGAGGATAGGATATCTCTTGTTCTTGAAGATCATTTGTTGATACAGTTACTCTTTGATGAGGTTTTAGCAAGAAGACTGGGGATCCTACACTTGGTTTGGATGCGAGTTCAACATGGACCGATAGAGGATATTGTTCTTGGAGTGTGTCATGGTGGCTTATCTATCATGTAGAAACATTCTCATTCCCCACTCTGGTCCTGTTGGAACCTAAAATTTCCTACCATTTTTTGCAAAATTTTCAGTTCCCATGATGAAAAATTTAATTTCAACATTTAGAAACACAGTTGTAAAATCTACTCCAGTGGCCCACTTTGAAAAATCACAACTTAAAGCCTCTTCAATTTCATGCAAAATCACTTTAAAAACATATTAATTTTCCATATTGAGTGAGCACACCTAATTTCATCTTCCTACAATTGGTTTTGACAAGGTTTCAAAGTACCAAGTTAGAGAGTTCATAAGAGGTTTGTTGGCTACACAATGTTAAATTTTCCAAAAGGGTCAACTCTGGAGGACAATATTGATCAACTAGAAGTTTTTCATGACAATCCCATTGTTGTTTCAAATTCTTCCCACCTCAATCTACCTTCATGCCAATTCTTAGAGCTTCATCACCTCATTTGGTATTTTTTCAAAATTAAATCCAAATGGATTTTACACAGTTTTGTGATTGCATTCCATAAAGCTTCAGAAAGGTCAACTTTGATGCCTGATATTTTATGAAGAGGATTGATGAAAAACCATTTTGCACACATGTTAAATTGACCTAAATGAACTAATCCCCAGGGTGGTAGCTTCCCATAATCAGATTTGATATTTTTTCAAAGAGGCAAGTTGGTGAGTTTCAGTTGAGTTTGACAAGTGTAGTTTGTAGAAACAGATGAGTAAGTAACTTTGAGCATTAACAGTTTTCAATCAAGATGACTTCATGCCTATCCATTTAAAAACCACGTTCCCCTATCATAGTTCAATATTTCAGTGCATTTTCATGGCTCCTAGAAACTGTTTGATCAATTTTTCAAAGCAATTATTGAGGCTACTTGGCTTGTTTCAGTCACAATCCAAAATGTCAGAAAAACAAATTCTGAGGACTACCCACTTCGATTTCAAATGCATTTTAAAATTTGGAATAATTTATAGGAATAAGGTATTGTGGAATTTGATTGTTTGGGGTTGTATAAAGCTCTATTGGAACACCATGATCACCTTGCACCACAGATTAGTTACTCACCTGAATGCCTACTTCGAGCACTAAATTGGAGGATGACAATGAAGTTGATGTACTATGAAGTTATATACAAAATTGAGAAGAAAATTTTATACACCCCCACCAATTCCTAATCTTCTAAAAGACACGTTGGGGATGAGGTGTTGAATGAATACATATTTTTAATAAGCTTCATAACCAAGACACCTATTGGAAATACTATTGATAGAAGCACCTTTGATATTAATGATGGAATAAAAGTCTTGCAACAACATGTGTTGGCGTCTACTCAAATTGAATTTGTTTGTATGGAAAAGAAGTAACTAAATTAAACAACGTTTCTTTAGATTATGTAGCAGCAAATGCAAAATTGTGTGAAAGCTCACAACGCTCTGCTTTGTTGCAAGTATCAACCTTTGTCATCAAAATCCATGAAAAGGGGATACAAAGCCACCGAATGTCAAAGCTTCTGATTATGCTTCCAAACATACAAGTTCACCCCCTATGATGCAACCTGTAAATCCCTTTGTCTTTAACTACAGTCTTGCATGTGGTAATGAGGCTCTCAAAATGCATTTAAAAGATTTGAACGAAGGTACTAATTGGGAAAATTTGAGTAGAGCACAAAATAAAATTGTAATGACACTGCCCTAGAAGGAAATGTTAAGACACAAGTCAATAAATTCCAATAGGAGTTAGAAAAACACCCAATGAAAGGCTATAAAATGTATTGAATGCAACCAAGAGATTTTGGAATTTTAATAACTAACAAGAAGAATGTTGAAGGATTTCCATGATTTCAGAGTTGTCACACAAATGACGTTGAAAACTCTTCACTTTGTTGAGTATGGATATCACTCTGGGAGTTCCTCGTATCAAAGAGATTATAAATGTGGAAAAGAACAAATGTGATGCTTATGTAGAAGTTGGTAAAAGGTCAAGTTGATAGCCTTGAGTTTTAGTTTGGCGCCTTTGAATTACATGTTATGCTTTGATGTTGGCATTGTAATGCAGAAGTTTTCAACCTCAACACTGCAAAAGAAAAAATGTACTATTGATGAGGCTCGTCAAACATTTTCAGAATTAATGAATAACACACTATGTGTGTGCAGCCAACGGTCAGCTATGGCAAGCCATCATACACATGACTTCGATGAAGATAAAATTGCATGGAAGAATAAAGTTCAGTTGCATGGGAGCGCAGTTTTTTATGGGGAGAGAGTATAATTTTCTTGCCCACTAAAGATGGTGGTTTTGCTTGAGCTACCATGTCTAATGCCACATATTATGCAAAATGGATTTGTAAATTACACTTTCAACCTTGTCACGTTGTTTACACTGATTTTGGGGCAACTCTGCTTCAGCATTATGTCTTTCCAATTGATGGTTCAGGATTGTCTCTTGTAGTGGATGAGAAGGAATAGTTTAGGGAAGGTAAACTATAGGAGATGTTCCCCAAAAAACATAATGTATGATGGATTGGAACCAAAAAATAAATGGTCTTGGTTTGTATGGAAACGACAAGTATGTGGAAACACAATCAATGACAAAGCTTTGAGCGATTTCTTTCGATTCACATTGAATACAATGAGTTGTAGTTAAATCTATCCAGGGGCAGTCATACTTTCATCGAAACAGTGTATGCAGTTGCTTGAGTAGAGATTATAGGGAAGGCAAAGAGAATTTTTGACCTAATAAGATCACCAACACCACCCCAAGTGCATAACATAAACCCTAAAAATTGGCGCAGTATGCAAATCAAAATTTTATCGAAGGGACTTCGATCTATCGGAGTAAGTGAAATATTAGTCTCTTGGAAAACCCATGCAATCCAAGTGCACTGAGCAATAAACACTACATCGAAGAGACATTTTCTTATCGGAGTGAGGCCATTCAAGGTCTCTTTGAAACCCCGATGGATAGTGTGCGAACCTAGATCCCAAACCTGCAATGACACAAAAAACACACAACAAATTAGATTAAATGCAAGTTAGAATATAGATTCCTCAAAAAATTAATTTAGATTGCAAAGAGGAAGGGAAGTGAGATGAAGAACACAAGAAACTTAAAACATATCCAATCCTATTCTAATGCAAGGTAAACTCTTAATCTCTTGAGGGAATTGGTGCCAATTTGATGTGAAAATTGGCCCTTTCCCAACTCCAATGATGCAATGGTGATTTGATGATGAAAGTTGATCCACTTTGATGAAGAGTGATGAGTGCTCCAAGATGAAAATCTGCATAACCTAGCTACAAATTTGAAAGTATGGATGAAGATTGCTAAATATTTGAGCATAGTAAGTTTACTCAAATTGTGGATGCTAAAATGAGGAGATTAGCCTCTTATTTATAGAATTTCAAGTTGAAAGAATGCCAAAAATAGAGCACTGTGGGACAATCTTTCATTCAATGGCAAGGTGCCACTTGTCCAAGTGTGAATGGATGGAGGATGTGCAAGTTTTGAAGAATGTGTCAATAAATGCATATATTTGAATTTTGAAATTGTTGAAATGACATGTAAGAGGGAAAGAAGGTGCATTGAAGGCCACTAGGCTCAAGGAAAAAGGAATTTGTAGGTGGATTAAATGCCTTGTTGGAAGGACAAAGTCCACTTGGATTTTGAATTCAAATTTGAGGAATATTCCTTAAAAGATGCCTTGTTGAAGAAAATAGAGATTTAATAAATCAAATAACTATATTTTCATGTGCAAGTGGCAAAAGATGGAGGATGGGACATGAGAAGAGATTAAATTAATCAAAGTTAATTAATTTAATGAAGGGATTAAATGATGTGACCTATTTGACTTAAATTTGTAGATTTATTTAAATCAAATATGAGAAGAATATGATAAAGGATTAATTAAATAAGGACTTTTGATTTATTTAATTAAAATAGATGATGTTAGATTAAACTAAATAAGGTTTTAATTTATTTAATTTAATAGATAAAATTTAGAGATTTAATCAAATAAAATTAATTATTTAATTAAATAGGGATAATTAGATCAGACTGGTTAAATTAATTATCGAGAGAGGATGACTTAATTAGATAACTAATTTATTTAATTAAGAGAGGAATATTAATGAATTTAATCAAATAAAGGCATTTGATTAAATGGTTAGACCGAAGGATGATTCAGGATGAAGCGATGTTAGTGGTCAGGATCAGATGTCCAATGTCAATCAGTACATTTTACATGTCTACAGATAGCAAGAAGAGAAAAGTAAATTTCGGTGAGAGTTAAAGGGAATTAAAGATTTTACTACCGATGTGAAATTTTTTCTTGCAAAGTGAAATATTTTCACCATGGAGATTAAGACTAGCAATGGCACCTTGGTGCGCAATAGGTATGCCGAAGAGTTGTGGAAGGTTAGTTAGGGAGAGTTTTTGGTCTATTTTTTTGCAAATCATATCCTTCTATTTAGAATGTGGACAGGAAAATTTAGAATATCAGCATCATGACTGCTTTCTAAATCTGTAGGATGATTTTTCTATATTCAACTACACGTTACTTTCCTTTGTTATAAAAATTCAAAAATTCACATTATAAATCTTATTGTTAAAAAATATAGAATGATTGAGAGGAGAGGCATTGCTGGAGTCAATTTTGTGATGTCATGAGCTAGAATAGATGGTATGGGAAGTTAAAAGATACAGATGAGTGAGATAAGGATGCCCAATAGTAGGTTGTGGGCATGGTTGGTCATGTATTGTACTACTGAACAAGTTGCTTGCACTTATGATGTTGCTTTTTTTGCTTGTGCAACCCTTAAATAATGTTAGAAGTAATGTTGAATAGGTATCTTGTAAGCTTCAATGACAACATGCTGCCAGCTAATATTTAGGACAATTTCCTTCATGGGCTAAAGTAAAAGACCTGAAAATGACTTCATTGGAGTATATTTGTACAACTTATGGATGTAAGAGTTTATTGTAGAGTTTTTGTATTCTATAGGCTTTTTTAATTAAATTAAAATGAGATTGAGGCTGGAATTGTTCAGTTTTAAGAGTACTCTATAGTTATTGTTCAGGCTACCATACAAATGCATTAATTTAATGTAAATACTAGTGTTTGCTATAATAATGTAATTACATTAGACAGTCTTATAAATTGACCATCACAATGAGTGATTCTAAAAATGGCAAGTTTTTTCAATTTTGCATTGACAAATGACATACAATAAGAAATTTATGTGAATTGGTTTGTATGCAGAAGCCTCATACCCTTCCTCATTAAACAGTTCGTACAGATTTTGGGATTCTCTGGCAAGGGGCAATTCTACCTCTAGAATTGCAAGTTTTTCATGCATCTCAAGAGGCATAGTGTGACCACTCAGCCCTATGACCAATATGTAGCTCTTCTCCCTTGTGTATCCTACTCTCTCAATAATGACCAGAACCAAAAACAATAAGATTAACCATTCACAAAATTTTCCACAAGATAAATAAACTGTGCAAAAATCAAAGATTATCATCCAAAAATTCACACAAATAGTCAACTAATTGCCCACATAAAACATCCACTCAACCCAAAAAAACTCCCCCATCGCTGCTTATTTGTAAGAAACAATCAATAAATTGCGTGAAAATGAAAATTCCATGACTCAAAAGAGATGTCAACAGTTTTTGAATCAAGCTTTTAGAAAATAAATTGTTAGAAGATTTTGAAACATTTAATTCAATTGTATTCCTAAGGAAGGAACCCAAAGGAGACTTGAAACATTGGAAGAAAAATTAAAATAGAGTTACACCATTTCACCCAAAAAAAACATAGTTTCCAAATCATGCTCAGCTTATCAAAGACCCATCCACAACAACAAAAAATCAGTTGAAAACACATGACCATAAGATAGAGCTACAACTGCAAGCAACCATATAAGCAACACCCACAAAATAAAACACAAAAAGAAATTCCAAAAAGAATTAGCAAATACAAAATAAAAATGTTAATTGAAGCTAGGAATGTAAGAAAGCTCTTCTCATATCAACGATTATGTTGGTTTCAGAACATAAATGCATAACTTGGGTTTTGCCATATCTGTGCAAGATTACTTAATAGGATAAGTGCAACATACCTTTAATATAACATTAATGACACAACAAATGATCTTGGATGACAAATTGTACAGGGGAATTTGAAGATCGACACCCTAGTTTGTCGATGCTTCAACTTGGCAACAATTTCAATCACCTACCGAGATGCCAAACCTAGTGTGCACTAAAAAAAACTAAATACACCCCTATCCATACATACATGTTCCATATGACCTGAGGAAAGTAGTAAACCCTTTCGCCAACACGACATACAGTCACAAGAGGACCAGCACAGGCATGCCACAACTCCTCATAAATCCCCCCATAATCACTCCCTACACCAAATCCAAGTCCAACCCATCAAAGAAACAAGCAGATCAGTTATATGCCAAAATGGGTACTTTCTGGGGTCATCAAAAAATGCAAAAGAGGGAAAAGAAGCTCAAATGAACTAAACCCAATCTTGTCAGAATATTCTTGAATCAAATGGAAATTTTATAGGATGTTCATTCTAGAAGCTCTAAAAGAAAATACAACTAAAATTCAATCTTATTCAATGACTGGCATTATTTTGTTATTTCTTAGCTTCTTAAGAACACCTCATTTTGTTTGCTTCATCTTTTATAATATGATGCTTAAGGAACTAAATTTGTAACAAATCATTTATTTGAGGGAATTTTCCTCTTTGAAAATTTTTTTGGGTTATAACAATTTCTACAAGAAGCTAAATTCTAAAAAAATAGATGAAACACTAAAAGCACTCGACGTGGTAGCTATGTAGCTATCAATCACAACATTTTGTATCTAGTTATAGTAAATGCTATTCAATTGAGGACTACTAGAGAAAACTTAAAAGAAAACAATTAGGTTTAGAACAATTAAAATTCTCCATCCCAAGTCAAGTAAAGGCAGGTTCATATAGAAAAATCATAAAACTTCCAAGAGAGAACACATGAATTCAAACGTCAACTTTCAACTTTCTGAAAGGCATTAAATGCAATATTTATTAAAAGAATGTGTAATACTATAGAGTTCATTGACATATTTCTTCCATTTCCCTTCTTCCTATGATTGACACAAATTTGTAATAAAAGAGTCTTGGATGCTATGAAGCACAAGCCCTTTATGCTTTCCTGCTTCATCACTTGTTGAATCTTCTTCTAGGAAGATGATAACATATGAAACAATTGGAAAAGCATGATGCTATTGGGCCCCAAGTATCATCTATGTGTTCCCCAAAAAAATTTATTGCCAAATGAATACTTGACATAGGGTTACAATAATGTCAATTCAGAACCACTGGGCTCAATATACTTTTGACAGAGAAAATAGTCCCTAGGATAGCAAACACGGTGCCAAAGAAGATGATTAGAACATCTGCAAGTAATTGAATCTTAGGGAAATACCTCCTACAAGAAATCATGTGACAGATAGCAAGAAATACAAAACCAAGAGCACAACAAACACTACTACCCACCAGAGACAGAAAATCTACAAAATTAGGTACCAACATGAAAACTAATGTAGTAAAGAGCACAGATAGAGACCTTAAGAGAAGTGAATACTCACCTTTATTGAATCTTCTCTCCATGACCTCGTGTACAGGATTCATCATCAAAGGAAATGTAAAGAACAAATTAATACACAAAGCCAATTGCACCAGATCAGTCATCAAGTTCTTACCCAAATTCAGTTTAATGATGTCTCTTGTCTCTGTTCCAAATGCAAAGTATCCCAACACGCCAAAACATCCATCAGTAATTGAGATAAGAAGAATTGTCAAACCCAAGATTCTACCAAATTTATGTTTCTTATCTGCCACTATCTCAAGGGACAACACCATGCCAATTCCTTTAAAGGAATAGATAGCCACCTCGATGTCATTAGGAATGACGCTTAAACTTGTAAAATCCTGCAAATGAGGGCTATTATTCAAATAGGTCACAAATTTGTCCACCGTCACAACTACCATTGCTATAATGTCCACCACATTGGCAAAAATACTTAAAGGGGCCAAGTGGGTGAGGGTTCAAACCCTACTAGCTTCATTAGACGAAAAATTAGCCATGGGGCTCCTGAAATTGTTCTCTTTGTAACTTGACATTCTTCTTCCAAGTCTGTTTTTCTTTTTTGCTTTCTTTTTTCACTGTAATTGATTACCTGACAGAAAAAACTGGAAACCAAGCAAGCCCAACAATGCCACACAACTCTATTCTCTATAAAAAAATCCCCATATATCAATCTACACATGTTGAAAAACTCTATTCTCTATAAAACTACCCCATGAACCAAAACCAATCTTCCTATAGTTGTTGCTTCAATCTACTCACACTAAACGAAATATGAAAATATGGGGGTTTTAGGGCTTACATAACAAGCCAACTGCACAACAAGACTTATTGAAGAGATAAATAGCAACGGGAAAAGCAACAAAAAGAGGTGGAAAATGTTGAACAATTGAGGTGCATTCAACCTTCTTGCATGCCCTAAGAACAACTTTGCATCGTTGATAGGAAAAATGAGCTTCTCAAGCTCAAATAGGGACATGCCTTTGGCATAAAAATACCCAAATTGTTGAGTGGATAAATTTTCTTACTCAAGTGATATATTTATCGGGTGGACTATGTGGCAAAAGATTTATCGAAGAGATAAATATTCTGAAGCCATAAAAAAAAATTTATTAGTATGTGGAGAAAGTTTTACAGAGAATTTATTTTGGGGAATATGATTTTACAACCAGTATTCGTGAAATAGTTTACTAAAAGAGTGAAAAAATTTCATCAAGAGATTCAAATGTGAAATTTTTGAAGAAATATAAAAGGTGAAGACTTATTAAATAAAAAGTGCAAACATGGAATGCTTTTCTCTACAAAGTAAAATAGTTTCACTAAGATGGGAAACATTTTCACCTAAGGAGTTATAAAATGGGTGATTATTTTTACCTGAGGAATATGGTGAGAATGCATACGGGAAAATGTAAAGTGAAATATTCTCATCAAGGGACTTAATTGGAGGTTGTGAAGTGAGTAGTTGTTTTTCTTAAAATGATATTTTTATCAAATGGGGTGAAAACACAATCACCGACCAAGGAAGGATTATGATAATTATTTTTCACTAGAATGCAAAGATCAAGAAGTTAAAGTTAATTATTTCATTTTCCAAAGACAATTAATTAAATGAAGAGTTGCACCAAATGGATGGACGTGTGAAGGATCCTAAAAATGCAATGTATATATGTAAAATGAAATTGTGTAATCAAAGGTAGTAGAAGTAGGAAATTATCAGTAGTTAGATAGGTTGATCAGTTTCTTCAACATAATATTATGGTGTGTATTGTAAAATATTTTGAAGTAATATAATGGACAAGAAAGCTTAATTTAGTGATCAAATTTTGGTGTTAATTGTTTGTTGATAGTATACAATTATTTGGTTGTCTCTAGTTCGGTGCTTTCTTATTATTTAAATTGATGTGTCAAAGCTCAATTTATCGAAACACTTTTGTTGTTCTTGTGTGGTTTAATTAATTGGTTTCTTCCAAAGAATTAAATATCCTTTTAATAGATCACAATAATATGGTAGTATCATTTGGATCGATAAGAAGAGCCATATAATCAAAAAATTATCATACTGTCTCCAGTTTGATTCTATCTTGTTATTCAAATCAGAAGTATATATGATTTGTTAGGGCACACTTCCTGCTTTTGTGTGATTCAGTTAACTAGTTCCTTCAAAAGGATTAAAACTTCCTATTAATTAATCACAGTAACCTGAAGAGAATCATTTGGATCAATAAGAAGATTCTGGTAATTACATTCTTGCACGTTTATGCCAATCATAAACAATCACAAGTGCCAAACAATTCAAATTGTAGCTAGTAAGTAAGTCACATATCATTAACCTCTTGACTCTATTAGCCCAATAGAAGTAGGCATTGATCATACTCATTCCATTTCAAAATTTCATAAAACCTTATTCACACATTCACATTTCAAATTTTAGCACTAGGAGTAGGAGTAGCTATTAAGTTTCCATCTATTCCACATTTCATGCCACTGTGGATGGATCCCTAAATTCAACTAAATCACACAACTCTTAAATATGCATTAGTCATCAATGTTCACCTGCCTAGGTTTAGTAGAGCCTGAAGTGCAGGGAGTCATCAAAGGTTTACTCCGTTCGTTAGCCCAAAAATGTTGTAAGTCTGACCATAGAGCTTGGCATCCTCTTAGGATTTACAACCTGCATTTTTGAGACCTAACAAATCCTCTCAATGATAAGTCATCTGATAGATATTTCTCACCTTGTTTTCATATGCATTATGTTTCATGCTTTCTTTTCTCATGGAATGAACCTTGAGCTCTAGATGTTAGTTTTGGAGGGATTATTTGAAAATTACTTAGCATGAGTTGTTTTTCCTTTGTCTTCTCATAAGAATGAGTATTGAGCTATGGATGTTAGTTCAAGAGGACATATTTGAGGAGTGTAAGGGATGGTTTTGGGATTATTCTTTTTGTTTTGGGATAGATTATTTAGTTTGATCTTCATTTGATTTGAGAGACTTACATATTGGTCTATGATTGGATGATGATAATTATTTTCTCTTTGAGGTTTTATATAGGAGATCATACTTATCATATCTTAGACTCTTATAGGTGATTGTAGAAAAATATGCTATATGTTTTGATTTATATTTTATATCTTTGGTCTTGTGTTTCTTCTTGGATGTTTGCATTCACATGAATGGGACTTGAGGTTTGTGTGCAACTATTGTGATCACTATGTTTGTGGTTATGTATTGTTATTGTACATTATTTTTTATTAAGAATATGGAGGCTCTTAATATCTTTCATTTATTGAGTGTGTAGAACTTGGGAGAGCTATTGAGGCTAATAGTGAGATTTATTTTACAATTTTTTGTTTACAAATTTACATATCATTGTGAATGGTCCTTGGTACTGCATGATATTGATTTCACCATCTATGTGAGTGTTATTAGTGGATCTTTGGATGCCTTGATCATTTTTCAGATTTGATATTACCCATACAATAGGAGTTCTAGAATAGTGGACCTGTGATTGTGGATTGGATGCCCAATATGTTGATGGCATGAGGTTTACCTATTATGATGAGTATACCTTGGTTTTATGTATTGTTAGTTGGATGTGTTAGCAAATTGTTGTGGTTTTTATTCTAGCTATGGTGATTTTTTGGTAGCTACTTAGGAATATATGGTTACCATTATAGTAGTTTTTGTGTTTGGATATTGACTTGATGTAGGATTTATACTTCTATGTGATATTTAGTGTGGAATATCCTTGGATTGGATCTTATCTTTTATGCATTAGCTTGATGGAGGATGAGAGAGTTCTTATTTCAAATGGTGTTCACCTTAGTAATTTTTTTAGGTATCTTTTTTTTTTTTTAAAAAAGGGGTAAAAACTTTATTGAAACTCAGAAAAGAGAATTACAACAAAACCAAGGGGCTAGCCCCAGAAGACCAAAGAAACAGAAAAGCAGGAACAAGAACAAAATCAACTATCTTCCAATATCTTTTTATCCTCTTCAAGGACTCTATCTAGGTCCTGACGTAACTCAGGGGAGACCTGCCTCCAATTCTCAATCTTCCAGCCAGTATCATGCTCAGAAGCCCATTTAGCCAAGCAGTCAGCAACCCGATTCCACTCCCTCGGGATATGAACAAAAGAAACCGCCTCCATCCTGGAGCAAACCTGAAGAATACTTTGAACTATTGAAGCCAACTGCCAATTAATATCAGACATCTTTCTCTCATTCAACAGATTAATCAAGATTTGTGAATCAGCCTCACAAATAACCTTATGCCATCCCAAAGCAAGGGCCCGTTCCACAGCATAAAGAATCGCCAAGCCCTCCATGAGATTGACCGTCTTCTCCCCCTCATGAATAGAGAAAATAAAAATCACTGAACCCCTTGAATCTCTGCCAACCCCACCAATCCCAGCAGGCCCAGGGTTACCTCTAGAAGATCCATCCGAATTGATCTTCAAGACTCCATTTGGAGGGGGAAGCCATCTACCCAGCCGTTGCACTCTCTTGGCCCCAAGTCTGCCTCTCTTGGAACCCCCAGAAGAAGAATGTCTCCCCTGAAGTCCCAATCTATCAACCAGCTCAGCATCCTCTTTCCCCAGGGGGAGGGACACTTCGCACTTGGCCACCACCGACTCCTGTATCATACCTAATATACGGATCCACACCTGCTGAACCACCAAATTAACACCACGGAAAACTCTACGATTCCGCTCCAACCAGGTCTGCCAAAGAAGAAAAGTAGGACCCGCATACCAGACATCCTGCAAAAAGGAGGCCGACGAGGGGGGTCTTCCCATACTATCCCAGAACTCCACCAAAGAAGAAGCATGAACACACGGTTTCTTCCAAACCTCCCACCACCAATGCCAAAGTTGAACAACAAAGGGACAACGGAAGAACAAGTGTGAGGATTCCTCTTCCGCCTTTCCACAGAGAACACAAACTGAAGGCCCCTGGAAACCCCGCTTACGAATGTTATCCCAGGTCAAGCATCTATTCCACGCTAAAGTCCAAACAAAACAATTACATTTAGGCCATGATAGCTTACTCCACACCCTCTTCCACCACTGAACCTCAGCCCTAGCCAACTTTTGATCCAGCAACACCTGGTAGCCCCAAGCAACAGAATAACTCCCCTTGGGGTTATGAGCCCAAGCAATAATATCCTCTTCCCGTAGAGAACTACAACGCCTACTAGAAAGAATCGCGTTAAGCTCGACCTTGCCTTCCTCCTCACCCACATCCGGCCACAGGGTGGGGTCCTTCCAACAAGCCTTCTCCAACCGCCCATAAGAAGAAAAGGACTTGAAGTCACTCACACGAGACCAGCCAGCCGCAAGAAAACTTTGGCTCAACGGAATCAGGTGAGGAAACTGAGAGATAAGCGGAGGGAAACCATCCCAAGAGTCAGACCAAAAGAGAGCTTTTGAACCCTGACGACAAATCCAGAATAAACCCTCCTTAATGAGCTTTGCACCCTTCTGAAGAGTACTCCAAATCACCGACCCTTTCCCCTCAAGAGGATACCTAAGGAGATCATGCTGAGGAACGCCAGGGAAATACTTATGAGACATTATCCTGGCCCACACCTGATCCTGCTCCACACACCAACGCCAGAAAAGCTTAGCAGCCACAGCCACTCCAACCAGAGAAGATTGACGAAGTCCCAAACCACCATACTGCTTAGGACTACACACCTCTTCCCACTTGACCAGGCTCCACTTGGAGGATGACAAGCATCCAGCCCATAAAAATTGTCTCTCAAGAGAGTCCAACTCCTTAAGAAACCCAACCGGAGCCACTTGAAGCATACATCTGTAAATAGGGAGAGCTTGAACAACTGATTTAAGAAGCTGAACCCTTCCAGCAAAGGACAACCATCTATGAGTCCAATGATTGACTTTCACTGAACTTATCAATGATATTCTGCCAAGAACCCTTGGGAAGACGACCAACAGAAATTGGAATGCCTAAATACATAAAAGGGAGAACCCCTATCTGAAATCTCAAAATGTTAGCAATTCTTCTCTGAATGGGGGCAGGCGTATTGAAGAAGAAGATGGAAGACTTATCTTCATTAATCAATTGCCCCGATGCCACCAAGTAAACATCCAACAACTTTCTCAAAAAAGTAGCTTCCCTGACAGTAGCCATCCCCATCAAAGCAGTGTCATCCACAAACTGTAAATGAGACTGCGGAGGCAAGTCTCCACCCCAATGCCAACCCTGAATGCTGCCTAACCCAACATTTCTTCTCAGCAACCGCCCAAGACCTTCAGCAAAAAGAAGAAATAGGTACGGGGATAGAGGGTCCCCTTGGCGAAGACCCCGAGATGCTCCAAAAAGTTCAGAGTGATCTCCATTTATCAGAACTGAGAAGGATACAGACGTAACACAACTCATAACCCATTGGATCCATTCAGCACAAAATCCAAAAGCACAAAGGATCTTCCGAAGGAAGGACCATCTAACCCTATCATAGGCCTTAGCCATATCCAATTTAATAAACATAGTCTTCTCATTGGAGCAGGCCATAGAGTGGATGGTCTCAGTAGCAATAACAACCCCATCCAAAATTTGTCGCCCAGCAACAAACCCACTTTGTTCCTCCGAGATCAACACTTTAAGCCACTTCTTCAATCTCTCTGCCATTAACTTCGCAATAATCTTATAAACCACATTGCAAAGGGAGATAGGCCTAAACTGAGTTAACCTATCCACACCTTCACACTTGGGAATGAGAGCAATGAAAGTGGAATTAAGAGCACGCAACATCTGCTTGTTCCTCTGGGATTCCTGAACAACCGCTAGAAGGTCCAATTTTATGATTTCCCAGAACTCTTGGAAGAACTCTATTGGGAAACCATCCGGGCCAGGAGCTTTACCCCTCTTAATCTGAAACACAATCCCCTCCAGCTCCTCTAGAGAAATCTCCCTCATCAGATCCTCATTCGCCTCCCTGGAGACCAATTGAGGGACACACGAAAGAACCTATTCCTCCTCGACCGAACCTCCTTGAGAATCCTCTTTGAAAAGAGCAGCAAAATACTGTGAAGCTTCAGTCATGATTTCCTGAAACGAGACAATACGATCCCCTCTGTCATTTACTAACACAGAGATAGTGTTACCATGCCTCCTAGCCTTCACAGAGTTAAAGAAAAAAGCAGTATTTTTGTCCCCTTCCTGCAACCAGTCAATCCGAGCCTTTTGCTTCCAATATATCTCCTCACGTAACTCACATTCCTCGACCACCTTCAAAGTTCTAGCCTCTTCCTTCAAAAGATCCTCCGTAACCCCAATATCCCGAATCAATCTTGTAACATTATTTAACTCTTCTTGGGCAGCGGCCTTATCATGAAAAATATTGCCAAAACACCGACGATTCCACCTTTTAAGCTGATACTTGACAAATTGAAGAAGCTTAGCAAAGATATACATTGCAGTACCAAAAGCAGGTCTACCAATCCTCCACCACACACCCACTTGGTCAAAAAGAGTAGAGTCTCGTAACCACATAAGTTGGAATTTGAAGGAAGGAGAACGAGGAGCACGAGCAGAGATGATGCTAAGCTTGATAGGCCAGTGGTCCGAACCCCTCCAATCCAAAATTTCAGAGGAGGTAGACCATAAGTCACCAACCCAATAACAAGAGACCAAGAACCGATCAAGCCTCTCAGCAACACAGTCTTCACCAGTTCGCCTATTATTCCAAGTGAAACGACCATTACTGGGCTGAACATCCATAAGATTTAGATCAGAAATGCTATCCCTGAGAAGCAAAGCAGAAGGCTCCAATCGAGCAATTCCACCCCTTTTCTCAGACAACTCCACAATAGCGTTGAAATCCCCAGCCAGAATCCATGGGTGGAAAGGAGCCAGGCTACGAACATATCGAAGATGAGACCAAAGAAGCTGTTTACCCTGATACTCAATAGGTGCATACACATTGGAGAGGAGAATACATTCTCCAGTCACCGAGCAAGAGGCCACCAACGAAATAGCCGATCTTGAAGACAACCACCAGAGAGGGCTAATCCTCTGTGGATTCCATAAGCAAGCCACCCCCCCAGATGCACCATGAGCTCCAACACACTGACACTCACCATACTTCCACAACTTAGGTACCATATTCACCATACTCTCCACGGAAAGCTTAGTTTCCTGAAGAAAAAGAACATCCGGAGATTGATTCCTAACCAAATCATGAACAGCTTTTTGTCGGGGGCCACTGTTCAAGCCCCGCACATTCCAAGATATAACAATCATTTCTGGGTACACAAGAAGTGAGAATCCAGGGGCTTAACTGCCCCTGACTCCACAAGAGTCTCCCCAGTTGACTTAATCTTTTCTAAATCCTTTTTCCTACCCAGCTTGGGGTTCTTCTCCCCAACCCCTTTCTTTAGATCCTTTTGCAAAATACCCAAGCGAGAAGAGGAACTGGAGCTCTTTCCAACTTCCACACCAGTCTTTATAGGCAAGGGAGAACCCTCTCCCTCCTTCGTCAAAGCCTCATGCACAGGATCCGGTCCAGCTGAAACAATCAACTGTTGATCCGAGTCCATCTGCCCAGCACCCGATTCCTGCACAACCTGAATAACCTCCAAAGGAGGCCCATTCTTTCCCAAACCCAAAGCTCCTTGATCCAAGTCCATCAACCCTGGATTCACTTCCTGTTGGTTGAGATCATCCAATACCTCAAACCTGTTAAAAGAAACATCATCTTGCCGCTCCCCCAAAGTCCTCTTCTGCCCCCGATTTCTGTTGCGAGCTTTGACAGGAATAAATCCATCCTTAGCCATTTCATCACCCGGAATAGACCCCTTCCCCTTATCCGCCCCAGGTGGGTTGCGAGGAGTTTGACCAGAATGGGTCCCAACTGGCTTAGCCTTAGGGCACCTACGCTGCAAGTGTCCATACTCATGACAAAATCGGCACCGAAAAGGTAAAGTTTCATAGTCTATCTGTTGCACCCATGTATATGATCCTGCACTCACCTCTACAGAATCTGGCAATGGCATGCTTAAATCAATTTCTACACAAACACGGGCAAAAGTCATTACCTTTTTAAACTGCGTCTGTTACGAAGACCCAACTGGTTTACCAAGCAGTGAAGCCACCAAATGAAGGACATCCTCACGCCAACATTCGACAGGAAACCATGGCAGACGAACCCACACTGGAACCCTACTCGGGAGTTCCTCAGTCGGATTGAAACCCGCATGCCACGGCTTCATAAACAAACCCACTTGGTTATAGAAATAGGGACCCCCCTCAAAGATCCTATTCCGATCGGCCATGCAATCAAATGAAACCATAAAGTAATTATTAGCTAGGAGTCTAATCTCCATTTCTCCTTCCGGCTACCAAGTCCTCTGAGCCCAAGATTCCAAAAATTGCAACGAGATCCTTAAACCCATAAACTTGCAATAAAAGGAGTGTTTCGAATAATACTCAATATCATCCGCCAACAACTCCATCGGGATAACCAGTTTCGGTCTCTCCTTACATCTTTCCAAACATCCATTAATTTTTGTAACTCTAGGTCCTCCAGACAGTCCAGAACTATTCATCTCCTGGTTTGAAGCAAATAGAGTATTATCAAAAACCTTTGTCCCCTGCGACGATGGTTTAGAGCCAAAGGCAAGCCGGAAATCCATCCCAGGTCTACCCCCAGATGAATCCCCACGAGACATGAATCCAAGACAAGAGCTCAAGTGGGCATGCAAGCCCCCGAGACGAGAAAGCACAGATAGCACCCTTCACAAAGCAAAGCAAATTCCCTCGGGCACCAAACCACAGCCCACCAAAATTCAAGAAAAATGGACAAAAGGTAGCTCCACCCCAAACTGAGGCACCACTCAGCATGAAAAACAAATAGCGCCGCACCAAACCCTACTCTCCTCACCCAACAAGCAAAGCCCCACACGGATCTTGCCAGAAGATAGCACTTTCCTGAGAACCGACACACCAAAACTCGCCACCACACCACCCGTTGCAGAGAAATTGCCCGACCACACCAATCGGCAAGCAAAGGACTCCTCCAGCTGCAGCAAAGGAACCTGACCCCGCAAGAAAGGCCAACCAGGCCCCAACTTCGCCCCAAACACAGACAAAACCCCCCCTCCCCGCACAGTCAATAGAGAACAAAAAGCGAGCTAGGGCACGGATGCCCTAGCTCGGCCTGCAAGCACATATCCGCCATCCATCCCCTCGCCATTGATTACATATTGTTTTGGTGAATGCTTAATTATTTTTTTTTCGTTTTTCAATTTTTTAGGTATCTTGATTACATGGAGTACTTGGATGTTTTGACAATACATGTTTGTTATAGAGATTATTCTCTTGATATTTGAGTTTACCTTTGACCCCTTGTGAAAAATATATACAAGTGGGATAGTTTTAGGAAAGTGTGGGTTGTTCACCTTGCATAATGTTATAATGTAAAATTAATATTACTTGTGGTGCACCTAGGTTATTTAAGTATGTGTACATCATATGGATTAGACATTCTTGAGGGAACTTTATATATTGTATATAACATTAAGATAAATATTTAATGTGGGTTTGTGCATTGGAAAAATATTTAGTATTAAAAAACTTAGTACCAAAAATTAAACAAAAGGGAAATGGTTTTGTAAATTCATGGAATTACTCATGATTTATATAATACCACTTGGTGGCTTTGTGCAAGATTATTTCTATAAAAGCAATTATGAGTAGTTGTTGAGGTTGGATAGTTGACTATCATAGCCTTTGGATTGTTGGCTAAGGTGGATTCAAATCTTTTGTAGGTTGCATATGTGATGATAGGAAACATGGATTAGGATGTGTGGTTACATGGTTCTCATATTCTTGTCCACATGGAGTGCAAGTAAGGATCTTAGTGTTTCAAAAGCATCCAAGGAGACTCTACAAGTGTATTGTAACTATGTTCATGAGATAAGTACAATTTGTGTGGATGCTTTTGGAGGTTGAGGTTTTCCTTTAGGAGGGTTTTTCAACGGTATATCTTGCATCATCTTGATGGTATGTTTGCCGATTATTTTGAATTTTGGATTATGAATACTTGTTTGCATATTTTTCTCTCATGGGATTATGTTAAAATAATTCATTATGGCTACAAATTGATTTTCAATTTACATGTCATATCTACATCAAGTCAAGTCTACAACACACTTACATTAAATTATTACTACCAGTACAATTTTCTAAAATTTAACTAAAAAAATATTATTAATGAATTTATCGTGGGGGTACCTACCCCTTGCCATGGTCCTACTGTGATAAGAACAAGAGGCCACTCAAGTCCCACCTATTGTCTATGGGCTAAGCATTGTGGGTACCACCCCTTGTCCATGACCTCTACCATTGCATGAATGATGACGCCTTGGGCCCCACCCCTTACATAGAGTTGACAAGAGGGTTCAAACTCCTATGTCAATTTTTTTTAACAATTATTTTAAATTAATGGTAAAAAATTCTAAAAACTCATGGCCATCAATATAATCCTTTTTTGCAATTATTGTTACTACCTAAATTTTAGTAGAGATTTTAATTTGGAAAAGGTGTTTTTTTTACTAGAAAAAGACACATTTAACAAGCCTCCAAATTTAGAGGTAATTTTATCCAAATTGGTAGTGACAACATGATGATGTTAGCAATACAATTGGATTTTATGCCTTCTTCATGTTCAAAAGTTTTAGTTTTGTGCTCAGACTTTGAAAGATTCATTGTTGCTCATATGTATTCTTTTTTCAAAGCATTTTTTAAAATCAAGGTAGAATTATATGCTCTTCATGATGGTCTAGGAGATTTTTGGTTTGGACTTCTAACCTTATTAGAATTTCAATTTTATTAGTGATCTTGTTATGCAATTCTTATTTGGGGAACTTTGAAGGGCCTACATTTTGTATATGGACTCCTTTTTTGGTGCATTTTTTTAAAAATACATATTTTTATGTGTACTTTGTAATGGTTCCTACTATTCTCTCTCATCTTCTAACAACATTATATTTTAAGCATGTGGTCATTTCTAGAAATGTAAGCATCTATTGAATGCACCTTTTGATTTATAAATAAATTGAGATAAAATTCCATGTATTGTACTTATATTTTAGGGATCTTACACATCATGTTTTATCATTGCTCACGCTACTTTATAAAGAGTCGTTGCATATTTATTATGTGTGCCTTGTTAATTACATTTGTAACCTTATCTACCTCCAATGTGTCATTTTTTTGCACATCCTCTATAGCAACGTCCATGAGAGTGACCTTGTTCTAGTTGTAGGTACTATCTTGTGCATATTTTAATGATGCTTCTTCACCTTTTTGCACTACACTATGGCATAATTTCAATGGAACTATCATACCTCTCCCTTGTCAAAATTATGGAGGTAATCATATTGTTGGTACTAATGCTTCCTTACTTTCATTTTGAAGTGAGTTAAGTATCTAGTTTTCATTCCTATATACTAGGCATATGTAGTGACTAGTTATCCATGTATTTTGATGATATGGAACACATATCATATAGACACACTTGCATTCCTACTTATAGATGTAGCCTTCCATCTTTAGTTGACCAATATTCTTGAGTTTAGTTCCATCTATAATTTTAACTATTATATTGTTATCTCATTTTCCATTTGTGTATTGTTTGAGTATTGTCATTAGGGTTACTCATGCAAAATTGTGTCTATATATCCTAATATTTATCCTAATTCTAGAGGAGGGTATTCAATTTCAACTTTATAGAAATTCTTTTCAATGGTTGTTTGCATATTCTTCATGCTTCAGTGGTGTTCTTCATGTTCCTACTCTTTTTGGGATAGCTTTTGGAGGCTTCTTAGTCCTTCTCATGTTTTCCCTTGTATGGAGGGGACATATATTGTATCTTGGTGATGGAAGTTGTTCTTGAGGGACCATGTTGAGTCATTTACTTTTCAATTTTTTTCATGGTTTTTTCTCTCTTTTTTAGGAATTTTTATTATGGATTTTCTCCTTTTCTCCCTTTGTGAGAGATGTTTTATACATGGGTACCTCATCAAGCCTTATTTTTGAGACCCATCTTTTCATACTTTATCATTATATGTAAGTTGCACTAAGGGGGTGTTGGTGTGAACAAAGTATACTATCCAACTAGTTTCACTTTAGAGCCTATTCACACCTACTTACTTAAGCTTACTTAGGTCATTTACTTTATGTCTCATCATAGGATCAAGACGTGTCATGAACTTAGTTTATCCTAGGATTTTACCCTTGCCTTTATAGAAAGGTTATCTTGCATTGTATCATTGTGTATTCATTATTTTTTAAAAATATAATAATTATTTTATTATATCTCTCTCATGGAGGGTTTTGTTCTTGCTAGTTAGATTGTTGCACCTACCAATTCTTCCATTACTCTAGTAGTGGGATCCCCTCAACTGGAATTGAAAATCTTAGCAACTTCTTACAAACCAATTTAATATGTTCCTATCTAATAAGCAATTCATCCTTTAAATAATTGTACCCCCAAGCTATCCAATTCACTATTATTGTATTGTCATGCTTGCCTCTGGAAAGATTGGAGATGGTTTAATTATTGCAACATCCAATTCCTCCATGCTTAAAAGGATTTATAGTCACCTCCTCCCAACTATCTCCCTTTCACCTTACCACAATGCTTTAAGTGGAATTGCAAGTTTTTTCATTCAAGATGGAATAAACTTAGCTTCCAATATGGAAAACCAAAGCAAAATCCCAATCCCAACTTATGCCATGGAAGATCTTGCATGTCAAACTCCCACTAGCAATCATCTCAAATTCAATCACCCCCTTTATCTTGTTCCTTTTGTGATAAATTAGAATCTATTAGACATGATTTTTAGTTTTGTCTACATGCTCTCAACTTGTGCCTTAAAATCTTTACCTTGCACAATACCCCATTCCACACATGTAGACATGTTATCATCAAGTTCATTTGGAAGTTGGACTACATAGTTATCTTCTCTAGTATATTTGTTGGAAAAATATTGTCATTGATGTCAAAGGTGTCTTGGTGATAGTGGTGGCCCCAAATAAAATTAGCATTGATCACCCCCTTTGGAGTGTTGAAGACAATTAAATAAAAATAAAAATTAATTAATTTTATTATTATTTTTATAGGGTTCCCAAATTGGCTGACCCCCTAGTGTGGTGTGCCCTCCTTTGGGAAAGAAATTAAAAATAAATAAATATTATTTATGCTAAGAGGGCTGACCTTTTTGGAGGAGTCACCTCCTTTGGGAAAAGAGGCCTTTTGAGAGATATAAATAAGAGGTTGTAAGAGGGTTTACAATCAATCAAACCAAGGAGCATAATTAATATGGAGAGTAGAAATAAAAGATATTTGAGTAGATTATGAGACATATATGAGTAGATTACAGTAGCATTTTTGTTAAAAAAATGAGATATAAAGATGAGACGATGGCATTTCTATGAGAAAAAAGATTGAAGACTATGTTGTAGATCTATGAGTGACTATATTGTAGTTTTGTGAAGCAATTGTTGAGGGTGGATCTACGAGGAAGTTGCAAACATACTATCATATCATTCTTATGGAGGTTGGAGCCTTATATTAGAAGAGATTGACATTTGTTGTTCGATTGGTTCTCAGTTGTGGGGATTGGAGTCTCTAGTGGGTTGGTGCCTAAGAATTTTTTAAGGATTTTAATACAAGCAATATTTTAGTGTGGTTTCCTCCTGTAAATTTTTCCACATAAAATTGTGTGTCTCTTATGTGTGTGCTTAATTACTGGATCTTGCATGTATGATTGATATGGATGATTAAGGATTGAAGTAACATTGTTATGATTGATTAAGTTGAAAATAATTAAAGTTTTGATCTACATTGATTCACCCCCCTCTTAGTATAAGAGTGTGTTTCATCAATTGGTATCAGAGTGGGTTCCTTTGAAGTTATCCTAACCACTTGAAGGTAGATTTTGGAAGCACACATGACCGAAGGATACGAATTTTCCTCAAATAGGGCACCATTATTTGATGGATCGAATTATGTTTTCAGGAGCATAAGGATGGAGACTTGAATTCCCTAGGATATGATATTTGGAGATTCGTTGAAGTTGGTTATACTCTGTCTACAACCCCAATAACAGATCAAGCTAAAAAGAAGGCGAGCGAGAGCAATGCCAAAGCAAAAAATACAATTGTGTGTGGATTATCCGAAATGAAGTTTGTGAAGGTTATGCACTAAAAATTGGCTAAGAATATGTGCAACAAGTTAAAAATATATATATGGAGACAACAAGGTGAATAAGGCCAAACTTCAAACTCACAAGAGACAATTTGAGAGTTTGAAGATGAAGGATGAATAAAATATTGATGCCTATCTACTTTGTGTGGATGAAATCGTCAACACAATCCGTGGTCTTGGAGAGGAGGTTGATGATGCAATAATTGTGCAAAATATCATGAGATTTCTCCCCATGAGATTCGATGCAAAAGTTCTTGCCATCGAGGAGATGAAAGATATAGACACTTTGAAGATGGATGAGTTGCATGAAATCCTCACAGCATATAAAATGAGGATGGAGGAGAAGCCATCAAAATGAGAATCCATCTTCATAGAATCCAAGAAGATGAAAAAAAAGGATATATATCAAGTGAAAGTTCAATTGAAGCACATTTTGTAAGGAAGCACAAGAAAGGATCTGACAAACATAAAGGTAAGTCTACTCTTAAATGTTTTGATTGTGGTAGATTAGGTCATTTTGCTTCTAAATTTCCATAAGGCCAGAGTGAAAATAGTGAAGAAGAAGAAGAATATTTACAGAAAGAAATGAAGGAAATATCATCATAACAAGAAAATAGTGCACAAGGGAAGCAAAAAGAACTTTTGAAGGCATAAAAAGAGTCTCTAAATTCAAGATACAAGTAGCTCATCTAAAGAATGTGGTGGAAGCTTCTCTGATAGAAATAGCGAGGAGATACTCTTTATGATAATGGAGGTAAAGGAGGATGAAGACAAAAGAAAATAAGAAAGAGATTTGAAATAAGAACATACAAAAGATGATGAAGAAGAGGATCTTGAGAAAAAACTCTAATTTTCCTATAATAATATTGAGAAACTCAAGAAAAGGAATTCAAGACTAAAGTCGCAACTTCAAGAGGATGTGTATACACCTAAAATCGGTCAAGACAATTAATTAATTAAATACTAGTTATTTAATTAATGACCCCTTTTATTTCATCCACTTATAAATAAATTCTCAATTTATTTATATAGTTCACACTTTTCTAAATTCTTCATCTTAAACCACATTCTTCTAAATTTAATTAAATAAACAAATGTCAATAGTTTGTTTAATTAAATATCCTCTCACTAAGTTTGAATAATTCCAAATTCAAATTTAGTCACATGTCTACAACACTTTTTGGCCACATCATCAAGTGTCACATGTATTTAAATATGACTAATATTTAAATTGCATTATTCTCAACCAATTCTATAACAAACTTTTGACACTTGGCTTTCTCACACATTTTATTCTCTCATACATTTGGCATGTTTCCTTGGTCAAGGGAACATCCCCCATGATTCTTTCATCTCCATCGTTCATCTCTCATGCTAAAATTTTGATCGTTGGTTGTTGCCACATCACAAGATGCTTTGGAAATCCTATAAATACAACCTCTTGCTACAAAATTTTACATCCCATCTTTGAGTAAACTTATTATGCAGAAATAACATTGGAGCATTTGGAGCATTTAAAGTTTGAGTTTAGAGCATTTAGCATTTATCATTTGAGTATTGTAGTATCATGTTAATTTAGAATCATGTCTTAGTTTATAGTTGCATTTTAGTTATCATATTAGCTCTCATGCAAAATTTGCATCATATAATCTAGCATCATTATCCATTGTCAATATCACTATTATCATTTGCATCATGCAATACCATGTAGGAACTTAGATTATTGCATTCAATAGCATATTGTTTCTTAGTTTGTCATCCAAACCAGTCATAGTGCACATACAAAATCTAAGAGCACTAATGATTTAAAGGATCCTTAAGAATAGAGAACAATGGAACATTTTTAGAGATTTGTTTTGTTGCAATTAGACTAGTTTTATGATTCAAATCTTTAATGTAATACGTCTCATTGATGTTTGTGTGTTTTATTATTGATTTGCTAACTCTCACAATTTCACACACACAGGTAGCATAACTAAGGTGAAATCATCTCAGAGTCTTGAAGAATCAGAAAGGATGATCATGGATTTGAAGGTTCAAATTTAGGAAGCTAAACAAATTGAAGAAGTGGTAAGAGATCAACTAAAGGTAAAGGTATTGGAATGTCAGAATTTGGATATTGAGGTTGTTTTCTTAAGGAAGGAGTTGGAAAAATTGAATAATAAATTAAATCAAAGCATGAAATTTGAGAAGAGATCTAAAATTTTGGAAGATATTGTAAATTCCCAAAGTTTTCTTTTTATTAATGCAGGTCTTAGTTTTGAAGAAAAATAAAAGATAATCAAAGAAGGTTCAAGCTCTAAGGCTACATAGTTATTGAAAAAAGATAAATGAGGAAAAGTCCAAAAGTTATGAAAATGTGCTCAAAGGCTCCATCAATGGTGATAGTTTAAAGAAGAGAGAGTTATATTACTTAGAAAACAACATTCCTCACAAAGGTGACAATGAAGGTTTCAGGAGACCATTCCCTCAAAGGCAAGTGCAAAAGAATAGGTTTCAACATTCATTTTATGGCTATTATTTCTTTTGCAATAAGTTTGGTCATAGGGCAATAGATTGTAGAGATTGTGCAAGGAGGGATTTCAGTTTCCTAAATAGAAACTATAATCCATTTGCTCCTCTTATGCCCTACAACATCATGTGCTACAAGTAAAATAATTTTGGCGATACAACATGTTCCTATAGAAGTGACTTTGTTGAACCTCCTAAACAAAACAAGAAAGAGGATGTTCTTGACAATCCAAAAGAGGAATCTACAAAATTTTGGAAGGAGCTTGAAATGAAGGACAAATCCATGCTAGTGCAAGCAAAACTCCATGTGAAAAATGAAGAAAATCAGTGGTACATTGATAGTGGTTTCTCAAGACACGTGGTAGGGGATAAAATAAAGTTCCTCACTTTGAAGGAAAAAATGGAGGCACTCTAAAGTTTGGAGAAAATGCTATAACAAGGATCATAGGAAAAGGAACTCTTAGTTTTGATAATGGAAAGACATACTGAAAATACATTGATGTCAAAGGGGGAGCATGTTACTTAGGGAGAGCATTTCAGTCAAGGGGCGAAGTATGATCCCATTGCATTTCAAGATTATTTCTTTGTTGGAATGTCATCAATGATAAAGGGGGAGAAGGGGGAGCATGCCAATTTGTGGAGCTCTCTAGTAGCAAATGGAAGGTTCTAGGTTTGATCCATAGCTAGTCCATATGAGTTGTTGCTCAACAAGTACTATCAGAACCAAGCTAGAAGCCCCAAGCACCAACATTGTGGCTTAAGGGGGGGTGTTGGAAATAAGTCACACCTAGACCAATTATGTGCTAGCCAAAGAATGGCCAATAGCTCAGTTGGTGCATTCCAACAACAAATGGAAGGTCCTAGGTTCAATTCCTATCTAGTCCATATGAGTTGTAGCTACTCTCCTTCCCACCCAATTTGAAAACTAGTTGGTTTGTGCACAACCATTATGTACAACTCCAAAATGTTGAAAGGTTGCTAACTCCAAATAAGATTCTTCAAAATGCTATACTATATTGGAAAATTATTGTGCAATAATCTTTTTATCCCCTTTATCTCGTGATAATAATTGTAGGGCTCTTGCTAGTTCAAGTCTAGTAGTTGATCATTTTGTGTGCAATAATCCTTCTTTATCTAGATAATGTGGAAGAATGTATATGCAAGTATGAAACCAATGGTGTTCAAAGGCAAACATCAAACAAGATTGAAAGTGTTATTGTTTTTCTAATATCAAGAATAATGTAAAGGGGGAAGATGAAAGGGTCAAGGAGAATAGTCCAAGTAAATGAGGGAAGCACATGTTTCCAAGTTGTACTCTCATTTAATGACCTCCCAATTTGGTATCATTCTTTTATGCATTGCTCTACCATGTTATATTTGGTTTTGTTATAGTTTTGATAGCATGTTTGTGAATACTCTAGCAACAATTGTAATTGACACTACTTAATTTGTTCCAAAATATTTTCTTAGGTTCTAATGTGTAGCTATTGTTGCAACTATTATTCAACTTTATATTATTATTATTTGTAAACTTTGTTGTGTAACTATTTTTATAACTTTGTAGCTAATTACTCCAATAAAAAATGATGGATGCTAAGAACTTAATGTTGGAGAATGCTAAGATCAAGAGCATGAAACAAACTTCCACAAGTGAACAAAATGAGCATAATAGTATGCCTACCAATATACAATGAAGATTGTGTAAATACAATGATCAATCCTTGCTTATATAGGCAACGATGAGGAGGTGAGAAGGTAGGAGTCAAACTCTGATTACCCCTTCGAGTATGAAGCAAGTGTAGATTATATGGACAAGTGTTGGGACACTTAGTGATGTTGGAAGAGATTGTTGGAAGCTTGTGTTGTCATTGATGTCAACAAAGTATTATTGCATTGACGCCAACTCTTGAGAAAGTAAGTGTGTTGGTATGTTGTTGGTGTTGATGATGTGTTTGGAGTTGTTGGTGTTGATGTCAACATAATATATGCTGGTGTTTTCATTGATGTCTTACTTTAGTATAGTTGCAAAATCTTGTTGGATGTGTTATTGGATATGTTGTAGAGTACTGCAAATGTTTGTGAAGGTGTTGCATATGTTGAGATGGTGTTTGTGGTGCTTGGTTTCCAAGTGATTTTGAGAAAAAATGAATAAAAGAAACAATGTGATAGAGAAGTGTTCTGTGTGATAGAGTGGTGTTTTGGTTTTTGCTTTGCAAGCTTCTTCTATATTGAATATTTGCTTGTGTGGTTTGGATATGTTGATAAGAGGTGTTATATCTAGAGTTTCATGTTCTAGATCATTTTGTGGAAGAAGTTGTGTTCACCAGTGTGTGAACTGTGAAGGAATGTTGTCTGGGAGAAATGGTTTTGCTCCACATTTCTCCGTGTTGTGGTTTCTGGTCTTATAGATCTAGGAGTGTGCTTATATTGCTCATATCTATCTTTAGTCTGAGTTGTTTGTGTTTTGGTGCTCCACAAGGTTGGATTCATTTGTTACAGTGTATGAAAGGTTAACTAGTTGTACATAATGAATACATTTTCAAGTGAATGTTGTTGCAAAGGATTTGTTGGAATTCAAGGTGTTTGCAAAATATTCTTGATTGTGTTTAAGTGTTGTGTGTGGTTTGTGAGTCATATTTGATTAAAGGAAGCATGTACTTAAATGTTCAATGGTGTTAACACAGGTTCGATCGACCTTGGGTGTTTACACTAATTACTGATATGCTTTGGTGTTTGTGGAAGTGTGGCATGGCGTGTATGTGTAGATTTGGGTCCAAGTTAAGGTGTGACATGGTCTACCTTCATTCCTCTCCACTACGGGAATGTTCTTGGTGCCAACCTAATTTGAATTTATATATTTGACTTGTGCATATATTTGGTTGTAGCCAACTTGAAGATGTTTTTCAAGTTGTGGATGGTATATATGTGTGATAAATTGATGGAGGATTTGTGTAAGAGTGTGTAAGTGTGAAATACAGTGCAAGCTTTAACGATCAAGACTATTGAAAGCATGAGTAGAAGGTGTCTACATTCTTCAATGAGGGTGCATATGATTTGGTGATGCAGTGGTGGATCTTTTTTGTTGCTTTGAGATGGATTTCTCATTGTAGCATTGTGTAAAATTGATGAGGTAACAGTGCCTTATGGGAAACTCAGTTCAAGGGGGACCCTTTGCGCCAAACTGAGTGACCTCCAGATTTTAAAGAAGTCGGCTTCTTCTATAATGGTTTTTTAGAAAGGGAAAAGGAAACAAATATAATGAAGCAAAATCTAATCTAAGGCGATGAGCCAAAGTTTGCTAATGGGCATGATAAATCATAGACTTAAGGGCCTAAATGGTGTTGTCACGTTCCAAAACGTCGAAAACTTAAAGCTATAGCATAAACAGTTCATTTATTGACATAAAATAATATCGCATACATCCTTACTA